>BMAW01000827.1:740120-758608 GCA_019974015.1 Nephila pilipes | reverse complement strand
ATATATATATATATATGTGTGTGTGTGTGTGTGTTTTATGCTATGTTTTATATATATATTTTATACTTATTCATATTTTGAACATCAGCTTCCTGTCATTATTTATTTGTTTAGTAGTCTTTTGTGTATATTGATATCATTCATAACTGTTTTGTCGTTACTTGACCGATGTGCAAAATTACAGGGTTCGTCGCCAATAGCCTTCGTGTTGCTTCTAGTGCAGCGTTAATAAGGCCAACTAACCACCCAACCATAATTGTTTTTCTGAGTAATTTTTAATTTGTTCTAGGTTTTTGACTTTAACGATTTTTCATAGTTTTCGTATACTTTTTCTATGATCCGAAAAAATATTTTAATGTTTTCTCTGCAACTTTTCAAATTATCCTCTTACTTCTATTGTAATTTTAGTTAATTATTTCAATTTTTCTTTATATTACTAAATTATTGTATTTTAATTACATATATGTAATGATCTCACATAAAAATAATTTAATTTTCTGAGTTTCCTTTTCTCTAATTCAAAAGTAAAGAGTATATTCCTATTTTCTGTTCCTATTCCAAATTATGCTTTTATTTATTAGATCATGCGCTCATAAAATATATTGAATCAACTTTTCCTGAATCATAAATCTGTCAGAAATAATCCCTACGAACCTGAGAGGTGTCAGAAAAATTCCCTAGAATCCCTTTATCTAATATTACCACGTAAGTTCCATGTGACCTGCAGAAGTCCCTAGGAAATCCCCATTATAAATTAACATGCATGGTAAAATGCTCTCGTCTACCCTCTTCTGCTTTTGTCTGTTATATATATTACCTGGACACACACATATATATGTATGTATATGTGTGTGTATTTCAATATCAATATCAAGTAGAGGGAGAAATCCATTAATTCATTTCTTTGTTCAGCCATCTGCATTTTATATAATCAAATGGATTATTAACTTTGTATGTTTCAAATTCGAATTTTGTCGTTTAATACTAAACGAAAACACCTTAAAAGAGTTTGAAACTACATTTTTCCAATATAGCAGGGTTTGTTGGTTGGCCAATTTCAATTAAAGTCTATATATAGCTAAATAAGGAAGCGCAATCCTTAACCCAGTTCTATGATTTTTTACAACACTTTTATGTATTTCACTAGGTGTGCGTCTGTCAGTGTGTGTATCAGTGTGTCATCAAATTTTCGATCGTGAATTTAACCAACTTCCCATCAAGCTAGAGCTCTGAAACTTTGGGAATTGTTCTTGCACGTCTAACAATGCAATATTTAGACATTTGCAACAAGTTTTAACTAATATTTCAATAATTTTTTTTTTTTTTTGGCTACAGCAACACTAGGATTAAAAAATCCTTCGGAATCAAGGCTGGCATGGCGAATAAATGCCAACCTTTGTTGTTGTCTTGCTCACTTCGGCCTAAAAAATATGGAATAAATTATAAGTAAAATAATGCTTAAATTTTCTTTTCTCCTTTACGATAAAACGTAATAAGATACGTAATACGTTATGTGTATGTATGTAATCGTAATGCGATTTATACGTAATAATAAAGATCCATAAATAGAGGAAACCATATAAAAAGGTTAGTTTTTATCTCGATTTTTTTTTTTTTAATTAAATTCGAGCTGAGAATTTGGGTGATATTACCACTAAGTTGTTGAAGTCCATAATGTCTACTTTTTCTTCAAATCATTATTATTCATATAATATATAAAGTATTATTAAAGTTTGAGAATAATAATTTTTGTAAATTTAAACTGAAAACTCAAAAATTTCCGAGTTGCAATTGGATAACGCCTTCTTTATGTTTTTCTACATTGAAATTACCTTCAATATGAACAAATTTTTGTAAAAATATTTGTTAGGTAAAATAAAAAAAAATAAAATAAAATAACATAAAAATTTTAGTCGAAAAGGTGAAATATATTGAAAACTACAATCTCTTGTACCTGATAAATAACAGTTTTAAAGACGCAACTTCCACCCGTGCGTTCTAAAACCAATTTCCTTGCCTCGTCATTCTAATCAACCACCGGTTCTATTCACTATACCACGCCTGTCACGAAAATTGATCCTAATTAGAATTGATTGCCGTGTCGTATGATGCAATCTAAATCAACACCATCAAACAAACCGCTTCTAAAACCCCCTGCGGCACCTCTGTAGGTGGGTATTTAGGCTGACACTCGGTTCAACCCCAACACGCGTGCTGATCAGGAACAACAGAGAAAGAAAAGAAGGAAAAAAAAAAAGCTCCAAATTATTCTGTTTGAAACAAAGACCTTCGCCACTTCCTGTTGGAATAGAGAAACATAGCAATCATGAAGTTCATCCTGGGAGGCTCTTTTTTTTTTTTTTTTTTTTTTTTTGCTGTGGTCATCCCTTCCATCTATTAAATTACATCGTCTGCGTTTTTGATCTGCATTAAATTGGTTACGACACAGGAGAAGGTAACGTTTTTTCTTCTCTTTTTTTTTCTGCATACAATGAGTTAGTGGGGAGTGAAATAAATTGAGGTAGTGGAACGAGATATAAATGTAGTTTTTTTTCTTTTCTTTTTTACCACGTTTGTTTTATTTCAGAACGATTTTTTGTTGAAATAGGATCAAAAACATAAAAGATGAATGGCTGGATCAGTTTGCAAACAGTGTTTTGATGGCAATTATAATGATGAAGGATATGAATGAGTTATTTTTTTACTTTTTTAATAAATTAAATTGGAGTGAAATTATGGTAGAATTTAATGGCGCAAGAGTCATGTGACTACGATCGCACTAAACAAGGTATAACAGCGATCTAAATATATGAAAAATGGGGGGAAAAAAAAAGACAAAAATTGTTTGATAAGAAGGAAAGTCGTAAATAGAGAAGGATCTCTTAGAACTTCACCCTTATTTCCTAAAGAGAAACCAATAGGAAACAAAAAGATCACAAGGGATCATAATGCCCGTACCTACATAAAGAAAGTAAGCCCCTGAGGGCATTACAAACTAAAGGATATACAAAAAAAAAATAGTGCTTTTTGTTTTAAATTTAAATATTACTTTTTATTTCATTACGTTAGTGTGTCCAAGTTTTATTTATTTATTTTTTATTTCCATGTTCTTTAGGTTTTTAGTTTAATTAAAAGCTTTACTGAAATCAAATAACACACTGAATTAATTAAAAGCTTTACTGAAATCAAATAACACACTGAATTCTTCTTCTAAAAGCAAGTCGTTGAAAAGTACGCCGTAGTACCCATACCTAACTAAAGAAGGTATAATTTAGTTTAGTTTAGTTTTTATTAACGTCGCACTAGAAGCAACACGAGGCGACGGACCTCCTAAAGAAGGTAAGCCCCTGAGGGAAAATTAAATTGGAAACCATTGTAGGGGTTTATTTCGTTTCAGAGACTCTTAAAAAATATTTCCTAATTATTATTCCTTTATAAAGCAGCGATATAATAATCTGTTATTTTGTTTTGAATTAGCGTCATTACAGGGGTGTTTAGAAATCTCGAAATTATGCTGATAATTTTTTTTTAAGGTCATTAAAAAAATTCTCAAAAATGACACAGACGATCTTAAATTTCAGTGTACAAATGGATTACCCGATTACATCGATGTTATGCGTATGCTTGTCTTTATAATATCTTATTTTAAAAAATAATTGTTCTATGTGAAAAACTTATTTCTCCACCAAACGGACGCTTTTATTTGCAATGCATGAAATAGTTGTTGTAAATTATTACAATACGTGATCTGTTACAAAAGCCCCTTTTCTGGCTAATAATTTCAAATAAAGCATAAAATCATTTGACCTCATATTTTCCGAAAAGGAAGTCAAATTAAAAAGTAGCTCGGAAAATCTTGAGGCAAAAAATGGCTGCATCACAACAGTCTTCTCATTCTAAATTATGTTATTCCTTCTTAATAATTTCTAGATTCTTGATTACATACGATTTAAGATAACATATCCATCGATAGGTAAGCAAAATAGTTAATTTTTGTTATTAGTTTTGTTATTATGAAATAATATGACAATCCAATAAAAAAAAAATTCGAGATATTTATTACGATATATTTTTGAAATTTAAGCTCATTACTGGTGAAAGCAGGCATCAAATATGTACGCAGAAACCTTGACGAAAATTAATATCGGTACGGCACTTCTTTTTACTTCATTTTAATTTAATAGTTTAATTTTTTTTTTTTATAACCTCTCAAAATCCCACTGACAACAGCTTTCTCGAAGCCGTTTTTCGTCTTCGAACTGAAGTCCCGCCCCTAACTTAGGCCCCGCCCACCGCTATGTATGCTTCTTAGCTTCCCTTGCTACGGCATCCAATAGCAGTGCGCGCTCTTGTAATTTTAATTTCCAAATAGTTTCGGCAGTTCCTCACTCTGCCGAACACCCAGGTGCTTGTTGCCTTGATCCTAATTATGATAGCAACTTAAATTACAATAAAACTTTAACTAATTATGCTCTTTAAATTTATAAACTATGATGAGAGGGTAAGTTTAATATATTTTTAAATAGGAACCTCGTAACTTTAGCCGTTACCGTTACCGAAACCTTGACGATAAAATTTGGAAAGGTGATCAACTACACCAATTAATACATTGACGAAAACAATACCTCCTTTGGTAACTAAATTTATACATGTAGTGGCAAAAGTTTGTGCGTAATATCTGCTTAATTTTTACATATTTGGATTATTTATATAATTATGATTATTTTACTTAAAATATTGATTTATTTTAAACTGCTATATTTTATTTATTAGCTTTTTGACTTTGAAGTTTAGTTTATCTTATCTTTTTTTTATATTTTTTTCTTATCGAATTAGTGTTTATTAGGCATTTTCCGGCTGCCTATTTTGGCCGGTATGAGGTCTGCTAACCACAGTCAGTACGCACGCCTCGTAATCTTAAGCCATTATCAGTTGATGAGTTCGACATTTGAGAAGGTATCACATTCTTGAAACGGCTCTGTTTAATTTTACATGTAAGAGTGGGTGAAAGTGAAGGTTATTGGTGCATAAGCCAGATGTGGCTAAGCTGCGCCAAACAAGATGTAACTATTGGGTTGACAAGAAGGAGGGTCAAAAAAAGAGAAGGATCGCAAGGTTAACCCGGGGGTGTGTCAGTCGCGTTTACCAAAGACAGTAAACCCCATGGGAAACAAAACAAAAAAAAAAAAATCACTGGGGTGCCTCGGGGTCATGATAAGCGTACTTACCTAAGGAAGGCAAGTCCCTGATATAATCTCCAGGGGCAGGGTGCCCGGCATACCCCCAGACACTGGGAACCTATTTTAGTCGCCTCTTACGACATGCATGAACTACAACGGCTGTATTTCACATCCAGTCACCACACGGGTGATAAATAGGTTGAAAAACTCTGTGTTATGACCCTCGCCAAAATGAGCGAAAAATCCACTGCCAAATAAGTTGTGGATTGTGAAGAATTTTGAATTTTTTTATCTTTATTTTCTTAAGGTATCGAATTATTTATTATTGTGAAAAATGGGCTCTCGATGAATACAGGCATATTGAAAAAAGTGCATGATAAATGGATCTATAAATTCTTTGATGTCTTTCTTTAAATATAATGAGATTCACAAAGAAACGACACATTAAAAACATCTAAGATAAATTCTGGAATAAAATCTACCTTTTGCATTTCCTTAATAGGAAAGAATTCGCCATTCTTACAAAGAAATAAATTACTTTTCGAAAAAGTGCTTCGCTCAGTCACGCTTTACGTTGCCCTGTACGGGGTGTGGTGGCCTCTAAACCCATGGGAAAAAAAAATTCAAACAAGCAATTTTTTGTTCGACGTTCGATGATTCGGAACATTCTGAAATCCAGCAACAGGGCAAGCCATACGCTTTCGGATTTTTTCGCGTAGATTCTAATTTAGTTCTTTTAGGTCAGAAATCGGCAAACTACAATCCACAGTCAAATTTTGCGCGACGGGTTAATATTGTTTTTGCATGTTTGATTGTTTATTAATATCGCATCCAGAAGCAACAAGAGGGATATTGCTGACATATCTCGTAATTTTGGTCTCGATGAAGTGACGAAGACGACACCTGAGTTGGCACCTCCCGCTCCAGGACATCATGACCTCCCGTCATGTATTGGGACTGATTCACATTTTACCAGATTAAACTTGAATAATTCCCGATACACGACGGATCTTTTGTGGCATCATTGCTCGAACCTATGACTATTCGATAGGCCGCGAGTCGGCGACTATGACTACTAGGACACCGCCGGCTTAAGAATAAACTGTAAGCAAAAAATATTGGTTTTATTCCCTCAAGGACTCTATTAAGACAATCAAGCTCTAATGGATTGACAAATAAAAAAAAAGGATTATTAGATGGGGATGAAAATCTTAATTTCTTTGAAGTCATAAATTCAATTGTAAACTGATCATAATATTGCTTTAGATTCATTCTACAATAGGAAGATTCAAAACTCTATGCCCAATACTCCATCGAATATAAAATGACATCAGATTTAAAAGGTAAACTCATAAAAAAAGCAATTTGATTGATCATGAATGTCGCACTCTGAAACAATTAGAAGGCTGTTGGAGAAAGATCTAATAATTTTGAGCCTCAGTCAAATAACGAGGACGACACCTGGTCAGGTGCCGTATTTTTAAATGAAAAGAAAAGCAAATTTATGACAAAAAAGTACAAAAAAGATAAGCAGCTATTAATCATTATCAACAAAAATAATCAAACTGGACTTTTCTCAGTCACCTGGCTTCAGTGATTGTGATTATTTATTAACACCGCACTGAGAATAAACACGAAGGCCATTGGCAACGGACCTCGTTATTTTGAACTTCGATCAAGTGACGAGGACGACACCTCAGCTGGAAACTTCCTCTACAAACTTCTCCATTCCACCAACAGGAGGATTCAGAACCTCAATTAGAGATTTAACATGAATCATTCCCGCTACGCGGCAAGTTTTTAATGACATCAGGGCTCGAACTTACGACTAGAAGAAAATAATGCCATGACCACTAGGCTACTATGACCACCGCCTATTCTCAATATCTTTGCATTAATGAGGCCATGAAAAAATGTATAAAATTCTTTTTAATTACATTTATGTTCCTCAAAATGTATGTGTGTATTCAAGATATTTATTCCAAGATAGATTTAATTTAAGTTGAAAGCACTAATACTTAGAATATTTATGAAGGCCAATAAAATTGCAACACCAGGAAGGAATGATCTGACGAACGTCAAAGTCACATTAAAGGAAGAAGAGGTTAGGATATGCAAATGCTAGTATTTCAGCACATTTAAAGGATGCAGATGGGAGTAACTGAATCACTACATAAAAGAAAAGTTGTGCAGTGGATTTCTCATTCGGAAAGCACTTAGTAAGATCGGAGTTTGCTCAGAATATCGTGCTATGCCTCGAATAATAATAATAAGAAGAAGAAGAAGGAGGAGGAGGAGGAGAAGAGGAAATACTTACCAGCCAGCGTCGGTATTCGATAGAGGAAAAATTGTTGTCTATAGAGAGTGTGCATTATCGTTCCGTATTATTGCCCGTCTCACTGGTCGAAATCCAATCACTGCTATAAGAATATGAATCAGTGGGTTGCTGAGGGACATATTGAACGGCATGCAGGATCTCCACGCCCCTCCCATGACTAACGTCCGAGAGGACAGACATATTGTGGAGGTCGGCTCTGCACAACTATACAACCGCATCACGAACCATTAGTCAGGAAATGGACATGTTTGCAGAACGCTCAGTATCCCCTCGTACGGTGCGACGATGTTTGCAGCAGCGTGGACTGTTAGCACGCGATTATTACTTCGCTTTCCCTTGACAATGCAGCACAGAAATAGACGGCGACTCTGGTACGCGGAACGACAAAACTGGATACAAGAGTGGCACAATGTCGTCTTTTCAGACGAGTCCCGGTTTCTCATGCAATATTCAGATGGCTGAGCAGTATTCTGAGGAGACCGCTGATTGTCGGTTTTCATTCAATATCAGCATAGGGACCTTATACCTGGTGTGATGGTTTGAGCAGTCATTGGATATATGACGCGCACATCTCTAGTTCAGATTGAAGGTAATTTGAACGCAGATCTGTACTTTCCTGATATTTTATGTCCAGTGGTTGTGTCCTATCTTCGAAACCTGTCATACGCCATCTTCCAACAAGATAGTGCAAGACTACATGTTGCCCGTCATGTTCTGATCTTCAATACACAAGGTATTCGAATTTTTGCCCTGGCCTGCACGGTCTCCAGATCTGTTACCCACTGACATCTGATCATGGAATGCTGAGAGGCTGCCCCTCCACCCCTCTCCAGATAATACCGTTGTTGAAGTGCGGCATAGACTTGAAGCAGCAAGATACGAGTTGCTTTTATCTGTCATCCAAGCCTCCATGCCTAACCTTGCTAGGACCGTTTTATCCGCCAGGTTTGGCAGCTGTTCCTATTATTTTCACATCCTGTAAACCCCCAAACTGCTTGCAAATTTAATCATTTTGTCTTCATTGCATACTCTTTACGAATAATGATTTTTTTTTTTTTGTATTTGCTTTCCTTCATGGTGTTGCAATTTTAAGGGTTAGCAATGTGATTATATACCATTGAGTACCAAATATGTTATAAGTATTTTGATAATTTAACCAAAAGCGTCAAATAAAAAAATCATCTCGTTTTCCCTCCTATAAAAATGCACAGTAAGCTGCTTGTTTCTACGCTGTAATGATTCAATACAAAATTAATAAAAAATCGACACATGGATCTCATTTTTAAATCTGATTAGCTTTTAAAGAAAACATTTGAAATTTTAATATCAGAACGATTGATTTAAATACTAGTATTCGTGAAAAAAGTGAATAAAATGTAATGATTTTTTTTTTTTTTTTTTTTTTTGAAGTTTGGCCTTATTAGCGTCGCACTAGAAGCAGCACGAAGGCTATTGACGACGGACCTCGTAATTTTGAACTTCGGTCAAGTGACTAGGACGACACCCGAGCTGGCACCCCTTCACCTAACTTCCCTCCACGCCATGGAAAAAATACGTGTTAAAATTATTTGAGCTTCATAGAGAAAGAACTATGAAAATATATATCTTACTATTAAATCAAATTTATCCTCGAAAACTAAGTTTAATTTCCTTATTCCCAAATAATTCGAGTCTGAAATCAATATATTTTAGTAAGAAGTGCACCTAATGAATACTAGTAAAATTATGTGGAAGTAAAGATTACAGAAGGGGAAGAATTTTCAAGAGGGTATAAATTCCGATTAAGTTGAAAATTGGATCCTGGCTCATCTGCGAAAAGTCATTACCTGGGATGTAGTTTTCAATTCAATGAAGATAAATCGGCGGATTCTGTTTTCTCTGAAGCCTAATTTAGCTTTCCACAATGAGCTATACGTCACAGATTTTACTATAATGAATTGTGGACATGGTTGATTTGATCGACCGATTTATTGTTTATTAACGTCGCACTTAGAATAAACTCGAGGGTTATTGGCGAAGTGCCCAAGGGGACATAATTTCCAAAAAGAGCTTAGAGAAGAGACTCTCGGTTGGTGGTGCACATACCCAAAGATACCATTGGGAGCACTTAGAAAAAAACAGTAATGGCAGCCATACAGCTAAACAAACAAATAAAATATTGACACATAGGTATTGAGTTCCATTGAACTGAATCCACAATAGACGACTGAATGGGATTTATTTACAGACTAAGAGCAGCTGCACTTGGATGAGAACTCTCTGACCTAGAACACATGGGTTTATATGCTACATGAGAATATTCCAGAACACTGATCTAGAAGTGTAAAGAATATTCTAGTGAGTTTTAGAAATTACAGAAAGAAACCGAGAACAACTAAACAAAACATTAACGTGAATTTTTAAAGCTGCCAGCGCTGGGTTTTACACCCTGGAACTTTTGTTCTGTGGACGAACGCTTTATCTTTGCACCGTCGGTGCTTGCAAGCTTCTTTATAACATTTTAAAAATATTCCTACGAAGTTTTAAGAAGTAGGTAGAGAGTTCTTTTATAAAGATTATCAGTCGTAACATTGCCAATTCCTGAAAAAGAAAAAAATTTCTTCAGAGTAATATCCGAAACTATTTGGGTACTACTCAGAAGGATCTCTTCAAAGCAGATTTATTTGGTTTTGTTAACGTCGCAATAGAAGAAACATTAGAGCTATTGGCAACTCTTAAGTGCAGTATGGTGTGCCTAGAAGTTTTGGTTCTCATCACAGTACCACATACAGAGTTTTACTCTATAATGTGTTTATTGAAGTGTGCGTTAGCCCTTAAAAGCAACACGTGAGAAATTGGCTACAGATTTTGTAATTTGAAACCTCGGCCAAATGACGAGTTAAGTTTTTATTAACGTCGTACTAGAAGCAACACGAGGGCTATTGGCAACGGACCTCGTAATTTTGAACCACGGTCAAGTGACGAGGCACACCCCTCTAATATTTGCACCACGCTAACGGGAGGACTTTGGGCTCCAACAGATTTAACGTGCATCAGCCCCGGCAACACGGTGGGTCTTTAGCGGTCAAGGATCGAACCCGCAACTGAACGGAAACCACCGACCACGAAGCTGAAACCTTGACAACTAGACTACCACGGCTGGCCAAATGACGAAGATGCCATAATGTGCATATGATTGTTATGTTGAATGGCTTTCAAAGTTCAAAATGAAAATACTGAAATGTTTCTGTTCAAACCAACACAAATATTTTAATACATAATTCCCCTAAAAATGTAGCTTTCATTTCCCGTTATCAATACCAAGTTTTAAAAGGCATTATATAGCTGCTATTATGGTACATTTGTCTGTTTATTAAGGTCGCACTGACAAGAAACACGAGGGTTATTGGTAACAGTGCTCGTAAGCGTGAGAGAGAGAAGTGAGAAAGTAAAGTTTAGTGGTTCGAGAGCCAAATATGGCTATGCTGCCCCAGACAAGGTTTTAACTGCAGTCTAGAACGTAAAGAAATTGAAAAAAAGACGAAAATTGCTGGACAAGGAGGGTCGAAAATAGAGAAAGATCGGTAGGGTAACCCGGGGTGCGTCACCCGTGTTTACCAAAGACAGTAAACCCCCATGGGAAAGAAAAAGATCACTAGGGTGCCTCGGGATCATGATGCCCGTACTTACCTAAGGAAGACAAGTCCCGTGATATAATCCCCAGGGGCAGGGTGCCCGGCTTTACCCTCCAGACGCTGGGTAGCCATTTTAGTCGCCTCTTATGACATGCATGAGCTGCAGTGGGAAACAGTGCTCGTAATTTTGAGCCACAGTCAACCGACAACGATGACACTTGATCTGGAACCTCCATCTCTTAACTTTCACCCACACCATTGGGAGGACTTGACACCCCTAACAGATTCAACACGCTACAAGGCCTATTTGAGTGTAACTCAATTTATAATAGATCTGAATTGGAGTTATATCCAGGGATTTTGTGAGAACTTAAGATAATAGCTTTTTCATCAGAATCTCGAGTAAACGAAAACCTGAAATGTAACTTAACAGAAAAATTTTGTGCCTGAAATGTATAAAGAAAACACTATTTTTTATATTACACTATTCCTATTATTTGTTAAATATTTATTTTAAATTGAGGAGAGAGAATCAATTCTAATTGCATTATTCATGCAGGCTTACATTTTCTTTGAATAATTTTTAGTATTGTTTCTTTTAATGCTGCTTTTGTCTTTATATATACATTAGAATTCAATAAAGTGCATACATTAGTCTAGCTTGGTAGGATGGTTGTTTTATGGCGCAAAGTTTATTTATGGACAAGCTGCTCCAAGCAAATGGTGCTATACAAAAAAAAAAAAGTGAATTTAAAAATTAAGTAAATTTATAAAAATTAAGCGTTAACTTGTACAAAAGAAATCTTATTCATAAAATTTGAATACAAATAAAAGAAATTAATGGAATTTACAAAGCTAAGAAATTTAGATGGGTGAGAGAAAGTGAGGATTATTGGTGTAAGATCCAGATTTGGCCATGCTGCGCTAAGCAAGAAGAAACTTCAATCTAGACGTTTGAAAAAAGCGAATAAAGATAAAACTTGATCGACAAGGAGGATCTACAATAGAGAAGGATCCCTAGCGTATCCTAGGGACGATTCACCTGTGTTTACCTAAATTAGTAAACACCCCATAGGAAAGAGATTACCAGGGTACTTCGGAGTCACGAGTCCCGAACGTACCTAAAGATAAGCCCCTGAGGGCAGTGTTTGGATGAGAGTTTGGCTGTTGATATCAGTCAAGATTAAGATAGAATTGAGTATTTTAACCAGTTTTTCTGCTCTTAAAGATAGAAGTCTAGATTTGAGGAAAAAATGTTGCAGGTTTATGTTTGGTTTCATTATCGTCGTACTAGAAGCAACATGAGGGCTTTTGGCAACGGACCTCGTATTTTTGAGTCTCGGTCAAGTGACGAGGAAGACACACTAGCTGACACCCCCTCTCCCAACTTCCACACCACGCCAATGAGAGGACTTTGGGTCCCGACAGATTTAACGTGCATCAGCCCCAGCTACACGGTGGGTCTTTAGCGGCCAAGGGTCGAACTCACGACTCAACGAAAACCGCCGGCCACGAGTTCGTTGCCTTAACCACTAAGCCACTCTGCCACCCAAATAAAATGCAACTGTGATCAATATGTTTGAAAAGAGAGAAAAAAATTAGTTGACAAGGAGGGAGTGAATGTTAAGATTGGCGCAAGAGCCAGATGTGGCTATGCTGCTCCAAACAAGATGTAATTGTGGTCTAGACGTGAAAAATTGAAAAGACAAAAATTGGTTGACAAAAGAGAAAGTCTAAAATAGGGAAAGATCGCTAGGGCATCCCGGGGCGCGTTGACAAGAAGGATCTAAAATAGAGAAGGATCGCTAATCTATCTCAGGGATGCGTCATTCGTATTCATCAAAGACAGTAAACCCCCTTAGAAAAATTTACTATGTTGTCTGGATTACGATTCCCATACCTACTTAAAGAAGGTAAGCCCCTGAGAGTTTGGTTTGGATGAGGGTCTCGATTGTAATCAGGCAAGATTAAGACAGGTTGATTAAAATACTCAATTCTTATTTCTCTTAAAAACAAGAAAATAATCTAAATTGATGAGGAAAATGTTGTAGTTCTATACGAGATTAACATTATGTTCATTAATTCAAAATGGCTCAGAGGGAAGCTTTCATTTCGTATAGAGTTTAGTTCTAAGAGATCTTTTTGTAAGAGACTATATGAATAGAGCTGAAGAGAAGTACGATATTTCTCATTTGGTTTATGTGATAAAGAATTTTATACTAATGTCAAAAGGTCTAAATTAATGCAAAGGCTTTGAATTGTTACTCTAATTTATAAATAAAATAAGAATACACAAAATTTCTAAATTAAGAATTCATAAAATAATTTTATTTTCTTCAAAGTCAAAATACAATCCACAAATATATTACCATGCTGTCATGCTCGCAATATCTATATTTCAATGCACTTGCACAACATTGAAGAATGTCTCATGAATTCAATAAATATACAATGAATACAATTTAGCTCGCACAAATGAGTAATATTAAAAACACAAAGCAGTTATTTGTTTTTACCGACAAGTTTCTTTTAATTAGTTGACGACAAAATAGTTAAATATTAATTTAATCAAATGAAATCAATATAAATAGATCAATACAATTTTATATCAATACCCAAAGCAATTTATGTATACAAATTTTTAAAATGTTTATCATAAAACAATTTTGCTCCTGTAAGATATATTATAAAGTCAATCTTATTCATGTAAATTTTAAAATACAGTTTTAAGTCATTCTACACCAAAAGAAATCTTTCGGAAACCACATGCTTCCTTCGCATATATTGGCAAATATCCAATGTCTAAAACTAATGCATTAAAAAGTCAGTTTTAAATAATCAATATCGCCACATTCTATGGGAAAAACATCTTTCTCAAACGCTCGAGTCCCTTTTCTTATGTACAACTATTAAAATAATCACCATGGACGTATATGCGCCATACATATAGCGTTATATGCTTTTCATTCAAGATCTAAATAGATATAACATATATACATATTGGAGAAGGCTGAACCTCTTTATCTTCTATTTATATTCTTGCGCATGTTTACATTATTGTCTGGGATAGCTTTCTTCTGAGGGGGCAGTACATTGCGCTCGAATTCCCCTGGCATGTTATTGTTACCAGCTGGTCTGTAATTGACGACGACGTACGCTTTGTTTTGTCCGGGAATTTTGGCAACACCGACTCCGATTTCTGTTGTGCTTTTCCACAGCAATTGTGAGACATGGTAGGCACCTGTAAATTAGAGATTAAAATACTTGATGACATCGAATATAAGCGAGAAGGCATGTTTTAAATTAGAATACAAGACATATTTTAAATAGGTTACTATACTTAGTAAAATGCAAGTCAGTCTGGTAATAAACGTTTTATAAAATGCAGTTTGTTCCTAACATAGCGCGCTAGTGTAACGAAGTATTTACAATTTTTCATTAATGTCGCATTTAAAAGCAACATTATGGCTACTGGTGACGGATTGGTTTGTTGACATTTTGGTTTAGTGTCGGATTGATTTGAACATTGGTTAAGTGACAAGGACGACATTTGAGCTGACAAATCTTTCAAAATATATATATATATATTTTCCCACCACCCCAGAAAAAAAGAACTTACCACCTCTAATCGAGGATCAAAGTGCATCAGTTCTGCAACGTGGAGGGTCATCACTGGCATCAAGGCTCGATGGTTGGTTAATTTTATTAATGTCGCCCTGGAAGCAACACGAGGGCTAATAGCGACGGACTTCGTAATTTTGAATCTAGATCAAGTGATAAGGACTGTACTTGAGCTGGCACCCCCTCTCCTAACTACCACACCACGCCAACGAGAAGTTTGGGTCTCGACAGATTTGACGTGGATCAACCCCGGCTATACGGTGGGTCTTTGGCGGCCAAGGATCGAAACCGCGACTGAAAGAAAACTGCCGGTCACGAATCCGAAACCATGACCACTAGACTACCGCGGCCACGTTAAAGAATTGGAAAAAAAAAAGATAAAAATTGTTTGACAAGGTGGGTCAAAAATAGAGAAGAATCGCTAGGGTATCTTGGGAGCACGTTACCCATGTTTACCAAAGAGAGTAAACTCTAAGGGAGAGAAAAGATCACTAGGGTGCCTGGGGTCATGATGTCCGTACTTAAGGAGTGAGTGAGTGAATGTAAAGTTTATTGGCGCAAGAGCCAGATATGGCTATGCTGCGCCAAACAAGATTAAACTGTGGTCTAGACGTGAAGGTGAAAAAAAAGGTAAAAATGGTTGACAAGAAGGAGGGTCGAAAATAGAGAAGGATCGCTAGAGTATCCCGGGAGTGCGTCACCCGTGTTTACCAAAGACAGTAAACCCCATGGGAAAGCTTAAGGAAGGCAATCCCTTAATATAATCCTCAAGAGCAAAGGAAGCCTATAAAGGAAAACTAAAAGATTCCTATATATATATTAGACAAATGATATACATAGTAAATATATAAAGAAATACCTATAATATACCTAGGTAAATAAATATATTTACAAACTTCGGAAAGTAAAAGCTCGTTAATTTATTATTAACGTCGGAGAAGCAATGCAAAAATGTTATTGGTGATGGACCTCTTAATGTTTAACCATGTTTGAGTGATGAGGACGACATCTGCCTCGGCAACTCTTTCTCCTGACGCGAGAACGGTGTATTAGAAAAATAGAATAGTGTAAAATGACAAATAAAAGAACTAGCTTCACACCTTTAAATTTAAAAACTGAAAAGAATATGGAGATTTCCTACCTCTTTTCCATCCAGGTTTACTGTAATTGTAATTATTTATTTCCTTGTACCATTCTTTAACAATTTGTTCCCCTTTCTTTGAAGGCTGGTCCAAATCGACAAGAGTGATGTTCTCGCCAAGACCTGTAAATGAAAGATTACATGAAACAAAAACACTAGACGTGCTTTAAGTTTTAATTGCTTCTGCTAAAATAAGTTACAGTAGCTTTAAGCTTTTTAAATTATAAATTTCATATTTCATGAAAAGCAATACTGACATGTTGAATCAAAAGTTCTTTTATTAAACATTTCCTAAATTGCTTATCACAAATGATAAATATAAAAAGTCATTCTGAAATCATGAAGGAAAGTAGAGGTTTATGGTGCAAGAGCCAAGTTTTGGCAATGCTGCGCCAATCAATAAATCTGATCTAGACACTAGAAAAAGTAGAACTGCTAGACAAAGAGGGTTCAAAATAGATAAGGATCGCAAAAGTATACCAGGAGCACTTCACCCACATTTACCAAAGACCGTAAGCCCCACCAGAAATTAAAAGATCACCAGGGTATATCGGGGGCCCGATTCCTGTACTTATCTAAAAGTCAACCCGTTGTCCAATGGAATCGTGCCCTGAGGAGCATGACTCGATTGAATAACGTCATCCAGAAATCTTAAGTGTGCTAGCGCAGTCGTCAAGTAACGAGATTGCGATTGTTTATTAACGTCGCACTGAGAAACAACGCGGGGCTATTGGCGACGGACGAATTTTAAGTCTCACTCAAGTGACGAGAACTACACCAGTGCAGGAACCTCTCCAAAATTCTACAAATTTTATTGTATACTTTGTCATGTAGAATTTTAAGCAATGAACAAGTGGACTCTCTTGCACGATCACCATGAATTCTATGGAACTAGCAGCCTCAATTTCTGACGAGACGTGTCATTTTAAAAGTCCGCGGGAAATATGGAGTCTTCAGATTTACAAGTTTGACTCGGGGAAGCCTAATATCGGAATATGGCCTAATATTTCAACACGAAGAGTCGAGAAAAAGTTGACTCGCCTTCGAATTGGACATACACGACTTACGCATATACCTTTGGGTGAGACAGCTCCCGAGTGTCTTTGCCATGTCCCATACACCGTGTATCACATTTCAATTACATGTCCGGTATTTCATCATTATCATCGAACTGTTCAAATCAACCTGTTCTACAATTATCTGATTTAGGGGAGGGAGGGAATCCCCACCACAATTTGAGTTTTTTTTATAAAAAAATTGGATTTCATAATCACATTTGGCCCTTTAATATTTATCAGTTGACCAAAAGCTCTTTTAAAATCTACTTTATCAAATTATTTTTAATCACAATTATTAAGCGATTGTTACAAATAGTTATCTAAATTTTATGGTTCTTTATTTTGAAAAATGTTATAACTGGTTCTATTATCAACAATTGATTAGGGCAGATTAGCCACATTTGACCCTTGCGTCATAACTATACAATCAATCACTCAACGTTAGAACTTGGGACTTCGACCAGAATTAATGTGCATCAGCCCCGCTGCACAGCGGGTCTTCAGTGGCATCAGGGTTTGAAACCAAGACTTTGAAAACACTCCCGCCGCAAGTTGATTACCCCTAGGCTACCCCGGCTTCCAGAATTATACACTAATAATAGTTCCACATAATATACGGAGCTTAAGATTCGAATTGAATTTATGAATATTATTTAGCGTGGTAATTCATTATTATAGCACAATGTGTGTCAAATGTTATTGTTAAATCCGAGACCTAGCTACTGCTCTATACACAAGCTGCTGCCGATTAATTAGAATACATAATTAACAGTGTTGTGGGACACATAGAATATCTTCCGAAAGTCTTGTACATATTAAATGAAAAAGGAAACATTACTTTATTGGAACGGAAATTTTGATAACCAAGGAAATGGAGTTATGTAAACAGATTAATAAAATTTTTGCACTTCAGTTTTTTTTCCCTTTCAAGTTGTGTGCGAGTACTACACAGAAGGCTCCAAAATCAGATCTATTTATGATATCTAGTACACACAAGAAACTACTATAACCGATTTTAAATTTAATGGCCTATAATAATTTTAACATATCATTTTTGAGTTATAATTCTGTACCCTGAAGGTAAGAAAGCACTGTCAATTTTTTAAATTTCACAGGAGGGCAACTTATGTTTTTTTTTGTGGGTGTTTAACTTGCAGTTTGCTCTTGATAATGCGTATTTTTCAATAAACCTTAGTATATTTTATTCCTTGATCTACAGTCTTTTAAATAGAAACTATTTAAAGCTTTCTAAGCACAACTTCTTGAATTTTATGCTCGTTTAATACATTAGAGAGTAATTTGAATTTAGCATTTAATTGCGAAAATAAAATAGAATTTTCAAAAGGTTCAACCAGAAATAGAACATAAGTTTTCCATTTTTTTCGAGACTGTAAACGAATAATTGAGTGGGTGATTGGAAGAATCTAAAAATGGATAAGAATCTAAAAATATAGCGAATTAAAGCGAGATTGATTAAATATTGATCAATCGTCTATCAGTAGAGAGCAGAAAATTAACTTTATATAATAATGCAAG
>BMAW01000827.1:639098-740110 GCA_019974015.1 Nephila pilipes | reverse complement strand
TCTCTCTAAGTAACGCCCAATTCTTAAGAAAAAAATTTTAATATTAAAGAAAAAAACAATGCAGTTTACAAAATTACCAAGTTCTGTAATTTTTTCAAAGAAAATATAGTAATATCGTTAAGAAAGTAGGTTCATTATATTTTGTGGGTCATTCTTTTGTGTGATAAGCAAGATATTTTGTATGTTTATGGGATATTATTTTTAAAAAGGGTATCTAAATGCAAATATCTGAAAAATCATGCCCATATTCAACTCAAAGGGAAAAAACTTTATTGAACAAATAAAAGTAATTTTCTGTTCATAAAGTGATTGAAATACAATTATTAAGTGCATAAAATTTCTAAGTTAAACGAATAATTTAAGACAAATGACAGAACGTCTTAAATTCGACTTTTTATTTTACCCCTCGTGACCTGGTACCCTTAATAACCATATAATCTAAACAAATTTTGCATTAAAAATGTCATGGAAACGAAAAAAGGGATCGCTAAAATAATAATGATAGTGAAGTTTTATTGGCGCAAGAGCCAGACGCGGCCATACTTCGCCAAACAAGGTAAATCTGTGATCTAGACTGTAAGACAATGAAAAATGAGGGATCGACAAGAAGGGTCAAGTGAGAAAGTAAAGTTTATTGCCGCAAACAGCCAGATATGGCTATGCTGCGCCAAATAACTGTGGCCTAGACGAGAAGAAATAGAAGAAAAGACAAATTGGTTGACAAGGAGGATCGAAAATAGAGAAGGATCGCTAGGGTAACCCAGGGGTACGTCACCCGTGCTTACTAAGTACAGTAAATCTCATGGGAAAGAAAAAGATCACTAGGGTGCTTCGGGGTCACGATTACGTACTTACCTGAAGATAAGTCCCCGAGGTCTCAAGTGACGAGGAAGACACCCTAGTTGACATCCCCATTTAAAAACTTCTGCACTATGCACACAGGAAAACTTTTATCCACCATAGATTTTACTCGGATCAGTCCGGCTACGTGGTGGGGTTTTAGTAGCATTATCGTGGGGCTGCGTCATCCATGTTTACTAAAGATAGTAAGCCGCATAGGAAAGAAAAAGATTAATAATCTACTTCGGGTTGCGATGTCCTCCCTTATCTAAAAAAAAAAAACTAAACCAATGAAGGGTCATGTGCAGAAACTATATGGATTGGAACCATTCGAACGAGATTTAGAGCCCATGAACTTCATTAGAACAATCAGTGATTGGGCTCTTTAGCTAAATCGCTGGTTAGTTTTATTAGCACAGTGCTCTATTTCACAAAGATGCGTCAAACATTCTGCTATTTACAAAACCCTGTGATAAATTAAATGCAAGAAAAAAAATTGGAGAATAGAATGTCAATGTGATAGTGAAGTTTATTGAGACAGATGTGGCCATACTGCGCTGAACAAGGTACATATGTGATCTAGACGTTAAAATACTAAGATTGATCGACAAGTGAGTGAAAGTGACGTTTATGGGCGCACATGAGCCAGATATGGAAAAGCTACGCCGAACAGGATGTAACTGTGGTCCAGACATTTGAAAAAAATGGGAAAAGATAAAAATTGTTTGACAAGAAGGAGGGCCGAAAATAGAAAAGAATCGCGCTAAAGTTTCCCGGGGAGCATTACCCATGTTTTCCAAAGTGAGTGAATATAAAGTTTATTGGCGCAAGAGCCAGATATGGCTATGCTGTGCCAAATAACTGGTCTAGACGTGAAAAAAAATGGAATAAAAGACAAATTGGTAGACAAGGAGAGTCGGAAATAGAGAAGGATCTCCAGGGTAACCCGGGGGTGCGTCACCCGTGCTTACCAAGTACAGTAAACTCCATGGGGAAGAAAAAGATCACTAGGGGGCCTTGGGGTCATGACACCCGTACTTACCTGAAGAAAGCAAGTCCCTGAGGTTCCCTGATAGAATCGCTTGGAAGCAGGTTCCCTCTATACCCCCAACTTGCAAGATTAATTTCCCATGAACCAAAATGCCATTAAATCTTTTAATGGTGTAATATGAGAGTACCAAAAGAAGTTTCTTTGAAAACTGAAATTGGGTGCGTGTGATGCAATTATACAATTTAACGAAGGACATCAAGGCTGCTTAAAAGTATTAAATAAGCTGAACATTTAAAATCCGGGCTACTTCACTGTAAAGGGATAGAAAAATTTGGATAACAATCGAATCGGTGATTCGAGCGCCATACACCTGCTACATGTAAGCGTAGGAAAGTTTAAAGGCAATCAAGAAGAAAAAGATAACTTATTTGAGTAATACAGACAGTGAACTTTATAAATCAGAGGTCTTTTAAAGTGTTAAATTTTTAATTAGATAAGTTTCTGGATTGAAATGTATTTTTAAGCCTTTTCTCAAAATCAAGAGTTTCATATTTTTACTTCAACGCAAAACATCATTTTGAAAAAGGTTATTCATATAATGTTATGAAATTTTCGTGAAATACTCTATAAAGATGAAATTAGAATTTGAACCTCTCCTATTGCGATTCTATCATTTTGCTGTTGATAAAAGACAAATTATCATAAATGTTTACGGTTTTTCTGTATGTTCCCTGATCTAAATAATCCTATAAATATTTAATTATATCAGGATTATAATTGTGAGAGAAATAAATCGTAAATTAGATTAAATTTTACTATAAGGAATTGAAAGAATTGAAATATCTGTTTAAATTTTAGTTTTGCACAAGTGCCATTTTACCGCTATTTTTATGTATCTTTTGAGCTAAAATATTTAAAAAAATTAAAATAAAATGTAAAATAGGCGTAAATTAAGTTTCTATCCATATCATAGTATAATGCATATAAAAAGATGTAACTGTGGTACAGACGTTTGAAAAAATTGAGAAAAGAAAAGTTTGATATGAAAGAAGGTCGAAAATAGAGAAGGATCGCTAACGTATCCCGAGATCAGTTACCCAAGTTTAATAAAGACTGCAAACCCTACAGGAATGAAAAAAAATGCCTAGAGTATCACGAGGTCGCGATTCTCTTATGAAACGTATTCAGATTATAAATATTAGTGGCTCTTCGACTTTTCTCAATGTAATAAATATTAACTGTTCAAAAACAAATACTCAATTTTACTACGATAAATATTATTAACCCATTTATGCTATTTTACTTCCGTATAAATTATATAATACGGTAAAATTTTGTGAATAATATATTCGTACCGTTTCTTGGTAGAGCTTACGAGAAACTAAAATCTTTCGTCCATCCCAGTTTTAAGAGAACAGCTCTTACAAAAACGCTTGTATAGCAATCTTATTAAGTTTGTATAAAAAAAATCAATTATATCCAAGATATTTTTGTCTTTGAGCTACACTACGTATATTTGAGAGAAAAGTTGGATTGTCTAAAAGAGAATATATTAAAGCTAATATACGAGTTTTAAATTTACAGTTATTTTGACTCAAAATATTTTCTTGGTAATCTGGAGTCGCCTATATTTTTTCGTACGCGCATTCCAAAAATAAGTTAGTTTCTACTCTAGCGCAACGGGAACCCTGAACTTTCAACCAACTGGCATTGTGCAACGATTTGTAAACACCTTGCGTAATATCAGAAATATTTTTCAACACAATTCAGAATACTTAACTGATGAAATGCACTTGTGTCTTTAAGACGACTTTAAAGTTTTTTCGCAGTTTTCATTGGCACCAGTCCATTGAAAAGTTTGTAAAGACGAGAATACCACACAAACCTGCAGAATCTAGTATTGCGAGAATGCTAGGTGAAGTATGGTTATAAACATGGAATGATTCATTTAATTTCCAGAAAAAGGCATCGAAGTCTAGTATCTGTGTTCCGCAACACTCGGTGTGGAGTTCATAAACACAAGAGCCATAAATTGTTATGCTGCGCCATAATAGATATAACCGATTAGTTTGGTTTTATTAACGTCGCCCTAGAAGCAACACAAGAGCTATTGACAACGGACCTCGTAATTTTGAGCTTCAGTCAAGTGATGAGGATGATACTCGAGCTGGCATCCTCCCTCTCCACACTTCTCGCGTTGGCGGGGTGTTGGACTTTGCTCCTCGATAGATTTAAAGCGCATCAGCCCCGGCTACACGGCAGGTCCTTATCGGCCAAGGATTGAACCCGCGACTGAACGAAAACCGCCAGCCACGAATCCGAAATCATGACCTCAAGGCTACCGCAGCCACAGGGTCGAAAATAGAGAAAGATCGCTAGGGAATCCCGGAGGAGGGGGGAGTGTCATTCGTGTTTACCGAAGACAGTAAACCTTAAGGAGAAGAAAATACCACGAGGGTGCCTCGGGGCTATGACATCCGTACCTACCCAAGGAAAGCAAGCCCCTGATATAATTCTGAAAGGCATGGTGCCCGGCTATACCCTTAGACGATGGATACCCATTTTATTCACCTCTTACATGTATGAGCAACGTTGGGTCTATTCTGTCACACTATCACCACACTGGTCTCTATACAAGGAGAATTTATGACCCCGTAATTTCAAACCGAGTGTAATTAATGATCTAAGAAAATAAAAGAAAATTTGACGGACTAAGAGGTCGAAAATAGAGAAAGATCGCTAGGAAGACCCACACAGGAGCCCTTCACTCGTGTCTACCAAGGACAGTGAACCCCCATCAGAAAGAAAGATTTCTGTACCAACCTAAATGCATGCCCCCGAGAGGTAAAGATATTTAAAATGATATATCCCCATAGCATCTTAAAGTTTTGAGAATGCCGGCTTCTCGTGGTAATTTAGAAGTAATACAACGGCGTTTTTTAAAGAAAACTCTGCATGAACAGCAGAAAAGGCCCGTTAGGCCTATACGAATGAGTTAGGCTAGCCTATACGAATGAGTTAGGCTAGCCTATACGAATGAGTTGCAGGTTCTACTAGAAAAATTTAAAATAGATGTGCTTGGGAAACGGAACGAAATTTCTAATTTGAAGATGTTTAAAAAGCAAAACCATGTTTCAAACAAGGGAATTGGTAGCTTTCCCTATTGCACATTTTAAATACTTTTTCATGATTCGAAAATAGTAAATTACCTGGATTTTCACTGTACTGTAGAAAGCCCTTCTCCGCTAGTTTTTCCGCCCAGCCTTGGGCCATGCTGCTAAGCTCTTCGGACATGACTAGAGGGGGACAACCGTGCATTGTCCGGTAGTTATTGTGGGCGTTGAAGGTGTCTCGTTTAATGTCCAGCATATCGACAGGACCTGCAAATAAAGAGAGTGGGGTTAATAAAGTCCTTGCTTAACGTTAAGATAATTGAGACTCTTTAAGACAAGGAAAAACTGTTAATATGAGCTAAGTTTAAGTAATCCCCTGTGTTTTATATAAAAACCAATGAAACATTGACGTATCTATATATTTATTCGAGGGATGTACTGAAAGTTTCGTCACTTTTTTTTTTTAATGGAGCATGGAAAACAAAAATACGCCACACAAAAGATAACCGTTGCTGGTTTTAGTTTTAGTTCTTATTAACGCCGCACTAGAAGCAACACGAGGGCTATTGGCGACGGACCTCGTAATTTTGAAACTCGGTCAAGTGACGAGGATGACACCCGAGCTGGCATCCCCTCTCCTAACATCCACACCATACCAACGGGAGGACTTTGAGCCCCGACAGATTTAACGTGCATCAGCTCCGGCTACACAGCGGGTCTCTGGTGGCCAAGGATCGAATCCGCGACTGAACGAAAACGGCCGGCCACGAATCCGGAACCTTCACCACTAGGCTACCGCGGCCACGACGAGAGCTTGATTCAAGTACGTGAGGGTAGCCTGTTGAGAGGGAACAAAAACGTGCATCTCCGAAATCTGACGCGACCATTACTGCGTTTATTTTTTGGTTCACTTAACACAATAATACATCCAACAAGGGAGATGTTTTTGCACATGTTAATTTCCTTCAAATTAAAATATTTTTATTTAACTCATAATCCCTTCCCCCCTTTAGATTTTTCATTTATCGTATACTGTGAGATAAAGTAAAGTTTATTGGCGCAAGAGCCAGATATTGCTATGATGCGCCAAAAAAGTTAACTGTGGTCTAGACGTGAAAAAAATGGAATAAAAAACAAATTGGTTGACATGAAGGAGGGTCGAAAGTAGAGAAGGATCGCTAGGGTATCCCAGGAGCGCGTCCGCCGTGTTTACCAAAGACAGTAATCCCCATGGGAAAGAAAAAGATCTCTAAGGTACCTCGGGGTCATGATGCCCGTACTTACCTGAAGAAGGCAAGTCCCTGAGGTTCTCTGATATAATCTCAGGGGCAGGGTGCCTGGCTATACCCCCAGACGCTGGGTACCCTATTTAGTCACCTCTTACGACATGCATGTATCGTATACTGTGTTGCTACCCCTTTGACTAATCATAAAAGATGCAGTAAAAAAGGTAATGAGAATTTTTATCCGTCTTATAATATTCAAGGCAATGTTTTGCAAGATTGAATTTAAGCTTGAAATTTGGGTCTAATGGGATAAAAAGTGCGGTAGAATATTACTTTCGCATGTGCATCAACATATTAAGGATGTTGAAAAATAACAGAAGACTTACAACAAGCAGTGAGAAGCAAAAAAAACAAAAAAAAAACTAATTTCAGCTTTTTCTGCTGCTGAAAATTGCGTCGATTAATTAATATTTTAAAGATAATTATGCTTCATTTTTTTTGTTTCAGATGTAAAGAAAATATTTGAATTCAAGTAATTAGTTTCAGTTCTCATAAATAATTTCGATTTCCCTATTACGAATTAATTCCAATATATTTCAATTAGTTAAAAACTGCTTTAAAATAGTAAGCATTTCTGAAATACAACTAGAATAGTTCTATTTCAATAGTAGTTAATAAAACAATAATGAATACATCTTTAATACCCTTTTATGAGAATTTCAGGACTAAACAGTAAAAGCATCGAAAAGCCCACTTCACATTTTAACATTTGTAAGATAATTACAATTTCCAAATAGACAAGTTTCAAAACAAAAAACTTCAATTTACTTAGTAAAAGAATTTATCGGATTTAGAACTAGGTACCAGAAGATTTCTAAAGCTAGTTTCTTCCACTCGCTTCGTATGTAATGGAAGTCTAGCACGTTTCCATCCGAAAAAGAACATATTCGCTCGAATTCTTTGCTGCCATTGCCGAATAAGCTCTCATTTTCCCCTAACGGGAAATCTCAAGGGAAATTTATCATCTTAAGGGAAAATCCTTTTGTTCGAGAGAAATTCTTTGATGCTGGGAAATGGCAACTTTATACGAAGACAAAAGAAATAATTTTTCAAAGTAAAGGCTAAAAGGTATCATTGGGATGCAATTTATAATGAGAGACAATTTATCAAACTAGATTTCTTATTCTACGTTAATTACTCTGCTAATCCATTGTATACATTTTAAAATAAGTATGATTATAACAAAAATAAATTAAATATATAAAAGTGCATTAATAAGTGTTTTTGAGTTTTATCGTAACATTAGTTCCCAACTTTTTCTGTCCTATCATACCTTCTTGGAGTCTTAGTTTAATTTAGTTTTTGTTAACGTCGCACTAGAAGCAACACGAGGGATATTGGCGATGGACCTCGTAATTTTGAACCTCGGTCAAGTGATAAGGACGACATCCGAGCTGGAACTCCCTCTCCCAATTTCCACACCAAGCCAAAGGAAGAACCTTAGCCCCAACAGATTTAACGTGCATCAGCCTCGACTATGCGGCGGGTTTTTAGCGGCCAAGGCTCGAACCCGTGACTGAATGAAATCCGCCGGTCACGAATCCGAAACCATGACCACTAGGCTACCGAGGTCACATCCCTCCTTGGAAGAAATTATCCAAGTTCCCCTTTTTCAAGAAATACCCCATCACCACCTTTTTTTGAAATTAATGTACACTCAACAAAAAAGAGAAGAAAAAAAACCACGACGCATCTAGGAGTTTCCATGAAATTTCAAAGATATTTGAACCGAATATGCAAATAATTGGTGTTCAATGAATGAATAGAGAGAGCTACAGCGCATCGAAACTGCACACTCAGCAGGTGTATACAAGAAGAGATTCTCAATCCGATTGTCAAATTTTTTGTTGCATTGCGATTTGGGATACCTTTCAACGACTGGAAAAAAAATGCTTCGCCACAGGATTAGAGCTCATCACGAGCAACTGTCAGAGTTATAAGAGGTATCATTAGATTGAAAGAGGCAGGTTGGGAAAATAGGAGGATCAATCGTCTTATGATCAAAGAGATGCGGGGATTAGAAGATGCTGGCATGAAGGGGTGGAAAATGGCAGATTTCAACGTCATGATGGTAGCGGTCGACCTAGGGTCATGGCAGATCGGGAGGACAGAGTGATTGTCAGATCAGTTGTCACAGCTGATTGACACCAAGCCATCGGGAAGACTTTGAGCCCCGACAGATTCAACGTGCATCAGCCCCAAGTACACAGGGGGCCTTTAAGCGGTCAAGGCTCGAACCCATGCCTCAACGGAAGCCACCGGCCATGAATCCGAAATAATGACCACTAGGCTACTACGGCCACTTTAAGTGGGTAGAGATTTTATTAATATTTTTGGTTGTAACTTTGTTGTTTGCTGATAAAAAGAAACTGCTTAAGTTTTCATCCGATATCACTCTGAAAAAGCATTGAAAACCCATCAAATTCCTCACATCTTCAAGTAAAGGTCAAATCTGGCTATTATATTGTGTCAAATAATATGCATCTGTTATCTTGACGTTAGAAAAGAAAGAAAAAAAAAAAAAAAAAGACAAAAACTGGCTTAATGCGAAAGAGGGTGAGTGAAAGTGAAGGTTGTTGGCGCTAAAGCCAGATATGGCTATGCTGTTCCAAACAAGATTTAACTGTGGTCTAGACGTGTGAAAAAAAATAGAAAAAAAAAGACGACTAGAATTGATTGACAAGGAAGGTCGAAAATAGAGAAAGATCGCTTGGGTAATCCGGGTATGTGACACCAGTGTTTTCCAAAGACAGGAAAAAGTTTCCCATGGGAAAGAATAAGATCACTAGGGTACCTCGGGATCATGATGCCTGCACTTACCTAAAAAAAGCAAGTCCCTGAGGTCCCCCGGTATATTCCTCTGGGGCAGAGTGCTCGGCTATATCCCCAGACACTGGGTACCCATTTTAGTCTCCTCTTACGAACTGCATGAGATACAGTGGGACTATTCTGTCACAACCGGTCATCACACGGGTCCTAGCAGAGGTCGTATCTAATTATCATACTGCTTCAAGCAATGTACATCTGTGATCTGAACGTTAGAAAAAAGAAAATTGTAGAAAATGTCAAAAAACTGGTTTAACGAGAAAGAAGATCGAAAACAGAAAGAGATCGCAAGGGTATCCCGGGGCGCGTCATACTTGTTTATAAGAAACAGTTCACTCCACCGGAAAGAAAAGATCGGTAGTGTTCCTTAGGATCATGATGCCCACATTTTCCTGAAGAATGAAATCTTCCGAGAAAGGGTCAAGTGATGATGGTACCCTATCTTAAAACTTCCACACCCCGCCAATTGAAGAACTTTTAACTTCCAATAAATTTAATATGCATTAGCCCCGCTGCATGGGTCTTGTGGGGCGGCTTCAGGACTAAAGCACACGACTAGAGTGGCAGGCCGCAATCACGTGACTAACACTACTCAGTTTCCGTGACCTTGAATTATGGTCAAGTAATCAGGATGACAGTGATCATAATATTTCGAATTTCTATATTCATTCAAGGTCAGGTCGATTATCTTCCAGAAAATAAGCATCAATAAAATGACCAGGGAATCAAACCAGAAAAATACACAGATTTCGCATTCTGATATTTCGCAATCTAATTCTAACAACTACGGGTAGCAAATTCCTCGCATCGGTTGTCATGGCGATACGAATAAAAATCGTTCCTCTTTCAAAACCCATCCTCATTACAGAAGCGGAGATGGAATCCGATATGTATTCGATGCCCTGAAAAACAATCTCTCCCCGCCCTCCGATCCATCCTCAGTAATTACGCCTCCCCACCAATATTCAGGAGTTTTATTACGATATGCAGGCGACGTAGAGACTTGTTCTTCGCGCCAAATATTTCGAACAAACAGCCTTCGCACTCCTATAACAAGGGATGTGCAATTTATCTCCTCTCCTTCGGTAAGTTATGAAGGGAGGATGTGTAATGCTCTGTTCTTTCTCCATAACTTCTTTTTCTGTATCAGTCATGTCGTAATTTGAGCGTACGACTCAAGAAAAGTTCGCAGTTTCCTGAACCAACAAAAACAATGTTATTGTAATCAAATAAAAGCAAATTTCGCTTCATTTTATATGATTGTTCTTGTTCTTTTGAATCGTCTACTTCCAGGGAAACTATACTTATGAAATTATATAAATATACAAGAGTCGAATTTAACTGCATACTATTTTTCTACCCAATACGCTTCTCTAAAGCTATAGTGTCCTAGGAAAATTGAACTGTTATATGGCTTAGTTTAGTTTAGTTTAGATTAGATTAGATTTTATTAACGTCACACTGGAAGAAACGCGAGGGCTATTGGCGACGGATCTCGTAATTTTAATGATGATAGTGAAGTTTTATTGACGCAAGAGCCAGATGTGGCCATACTGCACCAAACAAGGTAAATCTGTGATCTACACATTAAAACATTGAACAAAGATTGATAGACAAAAAGGTCATGCAAGAAAGTAAAGTTTATTGGCGCAAGAGCCAGGTATGGCTACATTGCGCCAAACAAGATTAAACTGTGGTCTAGACGTGAAGTTGAAAAAAAGTTAAAAATGGTTGACTAGAAGGAGGGTCGAAAATAGAGTCTAGAAGAAGGAATTGAAGAAAAGACACAAATTGGTTGACAAGGAGGGTCGAAAACAGAAGGATCGCTAGGGCATCCCGGGGGCGCGTCACCCGTGTTTACCAGAGACAGTAAATCCCCATGGGAAAGAAAAAGATCACTAGGGTGCCTCGGGATCATGATGTCCGTACTTACCCAAGGAAGACAAGTCCCATGATATAATCCCCAGGAGCAGGGTACCCGGCTATACACCCAGACGCTGGGTACCACTTTGAATCGCCTCTTACGACATGCATGAGCCACAGTGGGACTATTCTATCATTCCCGGTCACTACGCGGGTCTCCCGTAATTTTAAACCTAGGTCAAGTGACGAGGACGACACCTCTGTGCTAACTTCTAACATCCACAACATGCAAAAGGGAGGACTTTGGGCCCCGATAGATTAATGTGCATCAGCCCCGACTACACGGCGGGTCTTTGGCGGCCAAGGATCGAACCTGCGACTGAACGAAAACTGCCGGCCACGAATCCGAACTCATGACCACTAGGCTACCGCGGCCGAACCCGCGACTGAACGATGTATTGTCAAGTTACCCCGTTCCGCACAATTCGAATAAATAGAAATGTGAAAGGTAAATGTTTGTCTTTTCAATTGTTTTGCGGTATCAGACACGAAGAATGTTATTTATACGTATTAACGTATTAAACTATAAGTAATTTAACCTCCTCAGTCCCAGCGTCGTCTGCAAGAAGCACTAAACAACACTTTCAAAAAAATGCCGCTATGAGAAATAAAAAGAGTCATTGGAACCCTGAATTAGTTAATTTTCTTGTCAATAGATATTAGTTCTGAAAAAAGATTTTTAGTGAAAATTTTGCATTTGTAGCTTATTTATGGTATAATGAAAATGATGTTATCCAAGAGAGAAAGAAAATTATACACTTACATGAAAAAGAGAAAGAAAATTATACGGAATCTCTAAGTGTTCATATTTGTTATTTGTGTTATAAAAAATTATTCAGTTTTAGTTTTTATTAACGTCGCACTGGAAGCAACACGAGGGCTATTGGCGACGGACCTCGTAATTTTGAACCACGGTCAAGTGAAGAGGACGACACCCGAGCTGGCACCCCCCTCTCCTAACATCCACACCACGCCAACGGGAGGACTTTGGGCCCCGAACAGATTTAACGTGCATCAGCCCCGACTACACGGCGGGTCTTAGGCGGCCAAGGATTGAACCTGCGACTGAACGAAAACTGCCTCCGCTAGTCCACGACCTTGACCACTAGGCTACCGCGGCCCTAAAAAATTATTCAACACACTGTTGAATTCCTTAAACTTGCTGTTTATTATAAATAACATTAATTTTTTTTCTTCAAATCTTCCCACTTCCGATTTAGAACGCAGTGTCGCCTGTACGAGACATTGGGTCAATGGCTATCAAAATCCTTCGATTGGAAACTATAAATATGGCACATATTTCAGCTAGGAATGATATTCTTTAATTGCTAACTGAATTCACCAAATGTAGATATTTAAAATGTACAGGAAAGAATCTGTCAGAAAGTGAAATGAAACATAACTAGTGGTCACAGTAATTATGTCTAATTTTAAATTTCCCAGAATTCGAATGTATTGGACAGAAAAAACTATACCTCCCGCACTTGCAGATAACATTTCTTGGAAATCACGAGTTTTCAATACGAATCAACTTAAAATTGAGAAATTATTTAATAGAATAAGAGAAAAAAACGAATGCGATAAATTTTGTAAATTATGACTCTTCTGCAAACAGTTCGGACAGGAATATTTTGTGATTCAAATTTTACACTATGATCATTATGCTAATTATTACGAATTACTCACTAAATTAAGATTAAAGAAATATTTTAAATTAACATTATGATGTCACTTTGTCCCAATGCCCTTTTCCTTTTTGAATTTTTTTCAATGATCGAGTGTAGAAATAGTTTCTCGATAGAAGTAAAAAGAAAGGGTCCACTGGGAGAGGAATGTTGTATAGTATTTTAGTTAATTATTAAAAGGTATATGGCTTCTATGTTTTTGAACGAGATTTACCAACCTAACAAAGAAACTTCATTATATTTTACAGTCTTTACAAAGCTATATCTGTAATTTTCACTTTTAGAATAAATTTCTTTGGACTCACAAATCATAAAATCTTGTGCATTGTCTATCAAATTTAAATTCCAGCCTATTATCTTATATATGTCTCAAGATGAGTGATGTCTTATAAAAAAAATCAACGATCAAAAAATCACGAAGCTTAAAAATTTGCGTTCCAGTGTACGAATATTTTTTTACACGCGTCTCAAAATCATTTCGCTATAGTTTTCATATTTGACAAACAGTGCCTTTTTAGATGCTACCTTTTGAATTTTATTCAAAATAACATGCTTAAAACAACCTTTTACATTACCTCATGAATACGGATACTTTCTACAATCACTGTAGATTCTTAAGTCTTATTTTTAAACATCTGGAATAGAGATAAAAACTTAATCCTTCGATAACGAGTAGAAACATCCAGTGCGCAACTCAACCCATTTTCTTTCAAATAGTTCTTTTTTTCTTGAAGTTTTCTAACAACTGATGGAACAAATGCTAGCAACTGGAACTATCGATTTTTCGAAGAAAACTGTAATTGCAATAAAAGATTTAGTTCTTTGCTTGCATAAGAGTTTCAAAGCCAAGAAATAAAAAGTACAAGGGTTGCTCAATGAGGATTAAATCTTTTCTACTGCTCGCTTAAGAAAAAATCTATTCCGAAACTAATAAAATCACGGTATTGCCCTACGGATCAAAAGACAGTCGAGGGCTTATGGTGCAAGAGACAAATCTGGCTAAGCTTCGCCAAATATTTATTTATGCTGTAGTTTAGACAGAAAATAAAAAAGGAGAAAATGCGAGATTTGTGGAATTAATCATCTTACAGACGATATTGCCTTAGTCCTGACGTCATCAAAAGCATTCATCACTAGTAGAGATGTGAGTGATGGAGTTTAGAGGTAAAAGAGACAGATATGCCTATGCTGCATCTAACAAGATTAAACTGTGGTCTAGAGGTTTAAAAAAATTGTAAAAAAAAAAAAAAAAAAAAAAAAAAGATAAAGTTTCAAAATGGAGTTAGAAAATAGAGAAGTATAGCTAAGGTATTCCGAAGGGGGCGTCACCAGTGTTTACCAATGGTAGTGAACCCCAAGGAAAAGAAAAGACCACCAAGGTTCCACAGGGTCATGCCCATATTCTACTTAAAGAAGGCAAGCCCAGAAGTCTCCTTATATAATCTCCAGGGGCAGGGTTCTTGGCTATGTGAGCGAGTGTTAAGGGATGGTGAATTTTATGGCGCAAGAGCCAGATGTGGCTATGCTGTGCCAAACAAGGCGTAATTGTGATCTAGACGTTTGAATGAGTGAGTGATTTATTCATGATTGTCAAAGCGAGTTTAGTTCAGTTTTTATTAACGTCGCACTAGAAGCAACACGAGGGCTATTGGCGACGGACCTCGTAATTTTGAAGTACGGTCAAGTGACGAGGACGACACCCGAGCTGGCACCCCCTCTCCTAACATCCACACCACGCCAACGGGAGGACTTTGGGCCCCCGAACAGATTTAACGTGCATCAGCCTCGGCTTGTTTATCCTTGTTTTACAGGGTTTATGGCGCAAGAATCAAATCTGGTTATACTGTAATTTAGACAGAAAATAAAGGAAAGGAGAAGGGAGAAAATGCAAGATTTGTGGAATTAATCATCTTACAGATGGTGTTGCCTTCTATCTTGATGATATGCCTATGGTATGAATATACAAGTCGATCCCCAGCACCACAAAAATAGTTAACAATGAGGATCGCAAACGTATAAGGATAGTAGAGATATCCTGGAAGCGCGTCACCCTTGTTTATCAAAGACTGTAAACAGTACCTCGGGGGTCGAGATTCCTGTACTTACCTAAAGGGGTTCAGTCTCTGAGGAGATTTATAGAACCGTTAAGAAGTGTCGTAATTTTAAGGGGCGACAAGGATCATAACAGATCCGGTATATCATTCTCTTCAAGAAGGGACACGCTATAAGATTATCATCTATTCCGTTTAATTGGCAGCGATTCCTTATTGCTTTGCACAAAGATTTTAGATCGTAGGATTAACTTTAAGGTTTTATTTCTAAGAAATAACCGATATATCTGGATAAACTTTATTCTGAATGTTAATAGATTCTTATGTACTACATAATGTAAATTGCAGTTCTTAATGTTGATTTGTTTAGGAAGCCATACATCATCTTATCCACCTCACGGGTTTCTTTTGAGTTCAACCTGCCGAGTTTTATAGAGTAGACCTTCAAAAAGTGAAGAAACGCTGGAATAAATGTAAAACTCTGGATATAACTATGTAGCGAAGTCTTAATAAATAAAAATTAAATTTAAATCTGGATTATTTTTAGGAGAAAATATTACGATAACCCGAAGGGGAGGGATCAAAACTTTACAATACTGTAGTTAACTTCCATATCCGACTTCCCGATAGGAAACAAATAAATATTAATAACCCATTCCCAACATTACGCACAAGATCAATTAATATTCAGTTTAAATTTTATATAATTACAGTTATTTCTTAGTAATAGCAAACTTACGATACCTCTACATACTCGTTTATTTATTAGTAACTGCACCATGTAAGTAATTGTTATAATTGTATATGATCTAAACGCAAGGTTTAATAACACCGGTAAAAAAAAATTTTGAACACGAGTTTTCTTTCAAGCTTTTACACTTTGCGTAACAATTTTTTCATACCTTAAATTTTAAAAGCAAAGGGAACGTTGAGTCCAATTGAATTTATTCATTAGTTTTTAATGGATTTATATTCTTTGACGTTTACTAAATTTGTCATCCAAAACAAATACATGTAAAAAGTTTTAGCTCTAATCAGCAGTATGTTAACTTGAAGCTACATGTATTTAAAATTAAAACAAAAGTTAAATTATTAAACTATGGGTTTGGCGACTATTTGGCGCAAAATTTAATTCTTTAAATAGTTTTAATCAATTATTTTTTATTAATTATAATTAAATTGTATTTTCAACCAAAACAATCGTGTATAGAAAAGTTCAGCACAATTGAAAGCTTTAAAAAGCGAGAAGCTTTTAAAGTTTTGAACCAGACTTAATACAATGAGAGTTAAAGAAAACCCATTAAAAAGATAAACAGGAAAGATTGTCAAGAACAGAAAAAATACCCTTAGAAAAACCCAAGGTAGTGTTACTTGTGTTCACTAAAGACAGTAAACCCGGAGGAAAATAAAGCTCGCAAGATTTCATTTGCCTAAAAAGAAATTCTCCGAAGAGTCTTCACTTTTGGGTTAACGAGGTTTTGTACTGATGGTGAAAAATTTAGACGATGAGCAATTTTCAAACGCGAAATACTGCGTGTCAAATTGCCCCTATGTTTTATATCATACTTAAATAGTCATTTGCTGTTTAAATATTTAAAAGACCTTTCACAGTAAAAGAGCCCTCATAATCCGGTGTTATAAATTTAAATGTTAAAAGCCACTTTTATAAATTAAATGAAGTCTCTGACGTCAAACAGTAATGCAATAAAAACTCATCTACATGCATCAAGTCGAATGTTACGTTAGTCATTAACTGACGTTTCAATTCCAGACATCCTCGAATTTCGATAAAGCCACATAAACCGTTTTATAGCAGAAGAGGCATTGGATTTTAAGCGAATATTTATTTTTTATGTATATGCAAAGCAAATAAAGATAAGCCCATCGAATAGAAAATGTCACTTTAAAAAATATTCAAGAAGTCTCAACCATATCTCCAAGAACCCTTTTCTTTTTACCAAAGCGTAGAGATTATATCCATCTAGGATTGACTAGTCGATTTCGATTACGATATTCAAATCAATTGAAAGGATGTTTAGAAATATATTCCCTTTCACGACAATTGCGAATCCAAAAATTTGAGCTTTCCCTGAAACACATGGTTCCTTATCGTATAACTGGAGCCTACATTGCCTTCTCTAATACAGAGCTTTCCCCAGAGTGCATTACGCTTATCTTCTTTATACAGGATAAAGTATACGAAGCTTTTTACTCAATCTGTATTATACGCATGGTTTCTATATTATGCGATACGCGATATCCAGTATCAGATCGCCCACTTGCGGGAGAAGTGAAAGGGAATCTCGGTATTAAAACATGTAAAAAAGAAATATTTAATCTTTTACTGACACACAAGAGATTGTTTTAAAGTTACCCAACGTAGAGGAAGAGCTTAAAAATCTTTCTTGCATTCAATTGATTGGCGAGAGACTTCGTAACTCTGAACCCCAATAAAGTGACGAGGACTACAATGGGTTTAGTTTTTATTAACGCTGCACTAGAAACACGAGGGCTATTGGCGACGGACCTCGTAATTTTGAACCTCGGTCAAATGACGAGGACGAAACCCGAGCTGGAACCCCCTCTCCTAACATCCACACCACGCCAACGGGAGAACTTTGGACCCCGACAGAGAGAAGTGAGAAAGTAAAGTTTATTGGCGCTAGAGCCAGATATGGCTATGATGCGCCAAAAAGGATTCAACTGTGGTCTAGACGCGAAAAAAAAAAATGGAAGAAAAGACAAATTGGTTAACATGGAGGGTCGAAAATAGAGAAGGATTGCTTGGGTATCCCGGGGTTGGACCCAGACAGATTTAACGTGCATCAGCTCCGGCTATACGTTGGGACTTTAGAGGCTTCAAGGCTCGAATCCACGACTCGACGAAAACGCTAGCCACGAGACCAACACCATGACCATTAGGCTACCGAGGCCACTAATGTAGGACAAAGAAACAACAGGGACTATTTGCCATCGACAATTTTGAGCTTCAGGCAAGTGAGTTTAGTTTTTATTAACGTCGCACTAGAAGCAACACGAGAGCTATTGGCGAGGGACCTCGTAATTTTGAACCACGGTCAAGTGACGAGGACGACACCCGAGCTGGCACCCCCTCTCCTAACATCCACACCACGCCAACGGGAGGACTTTGGGCCCCGAACATATTTAACGTGCATCAGCCCCGGCTACACGGCGGGTCTTTGGCGGCCAAGGATCGAATCCACGACTGAACGAAAACCTCCGGCCGCGAGTCCACGACCTTGACCACTAGGCTACCGCGGCGCTTCATCAAGTGAGAAAGACGACACCCGAGCCGACACCTACCTCCGAAATTCCACACCATGCCAATGAGAGGAATTGAAGCCTGACAGAATTAACATGCATCCATCCAGCGTATTTGAACTAATAACTCGAGTTCGCGGAAGTGACCATTAGGCTATAGTGATCTTTCAATATATTTACTTTCAGCAATTGTGACTTTCTTATATTCCTGGGCTTAATTAAAAATTTTATATTAAAATGAGAAACTGAAAAACGTCTCCATTAAAATTCAGATTTTACAAAATACTAGGAAGTATCTACATCAACTTTTCTTTAAAAATTTCAGCGCAACAGATCGGAAAGTCCGTAGCAAGTCTGATTAATATAAGGTTTTACAGCCCAAAACGTTATGGTTTCCTTGGACTAACCAACCAAGCATACATCAACACAAAAATGAACTGCTAACGGTACCAAAAACAGTACCCACCCCTCCAGTTACTTCCTTCTTAAAAGTGTGCCACCGTGCGCAAGGGAATTCTAACTCTTAGAACCTCCTCAATCACTGCCGAAATATTAGACCCAAGGTGTATTTCTCATCACACAACGACATGACCCTACAGATTCGAGTGTATGCTTTCTCCAAGGCGAGACGAAACGTGTATTTCACAGTCATTTTCTTGAGGATCACTTTCGTTGCGGATTGTTTGCTTTTGTCCAGCGATTTGGATGGGTGCCACGCGTTTTGGAGGTTTGGCGGGTCTCCAACCTGGAAGCGTGAGTCGGTGCAACAAATGAACCACGGTCTTGAAATCTCAGGTGCGGAATGGATTTTTTTTTTCATCTCTTTTGGTCCGTGACTGAGCTTGTTTTTGTAAATAATCAGTTCCTGCATCAGCTCTTTTTAAGGGTTGCGCTTTTTTAGCCGTGGAGGAAACATTACTTGCATTTTAAAAGAGCCCCAAATTAATGCGAAAGGTGTATGCAAGGTACAGGTAACCGAGACGTCTTCGATTATTTAAGGTAACCGAAACGACTTAGGCAAGAATGAACTAGTTTTATGCCAAATAATATTTTAAAATAAATGACAATGGACATCATTTTAAAATTAAACATATCTGTGTACTATGATTTTTACTGAAAATCTTAGAAAAAAAATCTTAATTTTTTTTTACCAAGTGACCAATTTTTTTACAATAAAAAGGGACGAAAGAATTAAAGAAAAAAGTACGGCATAAATAAATGAAACATTTTATTAATTCAAACAAAAAATATACCAATTATTCTGGCATCCTTTTTAATTATTTAATCAAATTAGTATTTTTTCAATTAAATGAAAATTTTTATCGATATACCATTTCCTAATAATAAAATGGAGATTTCGGAGGAAGAAATATTCTTCATATTGAAGTAATATGAATCATATTGGTAAGTGCTGTAGCTAGAGTATCAACATTCAATCTTGATTTCTGACTTGTCCAAAAATCATTACAAATTGGAAAAAATATTTCAACTGCTGCATTAGTTCCAGGGCATAACAACACAAATTAAACAAGTATAACTAAATTTTCATATGGAATGTATTGGTGTTTAAAATGGTTAAATATTTCCACCTATCTTTTATCGATTTCAACATGCCGACTTTCCCATAATTCTAATTTATCAGAATTTGAATATACATTCAGTTTTCTAATTTCTTGAAACAGACAATTGTCATCGATTTTAATATCAGGCATTTCAATACAAGACTCCACACAATTTTCAATATCTGCTCAATTTACTTGCGATCAAGTCTAGAAACATCATTGAAAACTTATTGCCTGTGATATTTGTTTCGACCATTCTTGGATCGATGTTTGGTAAAAATTCTGCATTTCATCGGTACACTTTCCCCCATTATGCTCGGATTTGTTTCCTCTGAGTCTGACAATTTTCTTATTATTAAAGGAATAATTTTTCTTCAAATCGTAATTTATATCGATGGACAAAATCGTTCAAAATAAGATTAACTTCTGCGTTGAAATATGTTCACCTACAATCTTTTGAACCGTTTTATTGAATATAGATCTCCGATTAATCACAAAATTCATTAATATCTCCGAAAATTCATAATTGAAAAACGATTCCAGAAATTTTGGACATTTGTCCAAGCTTTAAAAAATGAACGGAGAAACTCAAATAACTAAAATAACAAAAATGTAAAACACGCTCTGTAGCAGGTGTTAGAGCGAGCCATCTAACTTTAGAATATCCTAAAAGTTTTTTTTGTTTTGTTTTTTTTGTTCAACATTTGCTTAAGAGTTCGGTGTGGCATCTCTAAACACAGAGATTAACAGAATATTGCTACACAGCGTGTTAGTTTTAAAATTATTGAAAAGGAGGATAGTGAGCGAGTGAATGTAAAATTTACTGGCGCAAGAGCCAGATATGGCTATGCTGCGCCAAACAAGATTAAACTGTAGTCTAGACGTGAAGTTGAAAAAAAAGGTAAAAATAGTTGACAAGAAGGAGGGTTGAAAATAGATTAGGATCGCTAGGGTATCCCGGGAGTGCGTCACCCGTGTTTACCAAAGACAGTAAACCCCGAAAAGGAGGTTAGGAATGAGAATATTTTTCTAAGAATTGTCCAGGATATGCGAGGGTTGCTGGAATATTATATTCAAGACTCCTTGTTTTTGCGATATATATATTTTCAAATTATCAATAAAGCTTGGATTTCTCGTGAGCTTAACTATGATATGTTATTCATTCTTTTAAATTATAAAAGTAATTTTTTGGTCGAAAGGGCTTTTCCCCACTCTCGGGTGAATATGGACATATTTTGTGAGATGAATTTGATTTTGGGTATAGTTTTAAAATAAAGTGTTACAAAATAAGATTCCAAAATTTGTATACTTCTATATATATAAGGTACTTATGCATATACATATAGTGAATCTAAAATATTTTTCTGGGTAATACCCAAGTTTTAGGAAATAATTTTTTGAATATTCCTTATTTACTCATAATTACAATTGTTTACAATGCGAAACAGTTGATTATTGAAACCAGCAAATTAAGCTAATCCCTCGTAAAATTTAAAAAAAAAGAAAAATTGTGCGTGATGCATTTTTTGCATTTTAAAACTAAGTATTGAATAAATGCAATTTGACTCAACTTTCCCTTTTGCTCTTAAAATTTAAGGTATAAAAAATTATGTTACGCAAAGTGTGAAGTTTGAAAGTAAACCCATGTTCGAAAAAACTAGATTTTTTTTACCGGTGTTATTTTCTATGCCCAGCACGTGTGTTTGCAATTTTGAAAATTCTTTTTCCGAAAGCTATGTTAATCAATATCTCATAAATAATTCATCTAAGAAATGAACGAAGCGCCCTCTATTTTTTAACATCCGAAACAAAAAAAAAATGCAAAATGTGAAACATTTTAGAATTTTAGTTAACAGAAAGTGAAGCAAGCTGTAAAACTATTTTTAGAGCTAAAAAGGAATCATGCAATTTAATTCAAAACTCTTAATGAAGTTATGGAAAAAAGCAGTGTTAAAATCCCATGCAAAAAGAACAATTACATAAATTTTGTGCATTTAGGTTATTAAATTATATTGTATTAGGCAAAAGATAATGCATATGAAATCGCTCCAGTGAAGGTATTGTAATTAAAAATCTTATTCGAATATATTTTAACTAGTGAGAAAGTTATAGTTGATTTATTGCTCAAAAGCCAAATAGAGCCAAGTAGCGCCAAGTTTAGTTTAGAGTACGATAAAATTTAAAATCCTGAATTCGAAGTGATAATTAAAATGCAATGTAAAATAACAAGAAGGAAAGTTTTAAATATTATAAGAATCCAGTTTTAAATAAAATCATAAGAAGGTTATTCTTCCGCTAAGTCAGACATGTTTAAGACACACGAATAAAAAAAAATGTCGGGAGTAAACACCGTATAATCAGAGAGTGATGGTGAAGTTAATGGTGTAAGAGCCAAAAATGTCTATGCTGAGCCAAACAGTTAAATGATCTAGACCAGAGGTCTTCATACTGGGTTCCACAGAACCCTAGAACTTTGACAGGGGTTCCGCCAGAGATCACTCTTTGTTTAATCAAAGCGCCAAAATGTTAGTAAAATTTTAATTTTTATAAAAGATCGAATTCTCAAGGGAAGTTAGATTGTAAAAATAAATATTTTGTAGATAAAATAAAATCTTAGATTTCGTAAAAGTCTCGTGCTTCAAATACATGAATCGAGGCACATTAAGTCACATATTAGTCTCCATTCTTTGCTCAGGTGAAAAAGTGGTCACTTATTTATCTATTTTCAAGGTATAAAGTAAAATTGACACCATTCTTTTGAAATTGTAATTTTGGGCAGATTCCATTTCGAAAGATAATACTGAATGCTTTTCTAATTTGCATAATATTTTAATAGACGGTACCACTAATCCCGATAAAACAAAATGTAAAAATTAGTATGGTCTAACATTTATCTGATCCGCAGAAAAATTTTTAGTATATTTCACTGGTCAAAAAGAAAAATTATTTTGGATCCCAAATCCTTCAACACTGACTCCTCCGAAATCCCAATAAGAGAATAGAACAACGAACTGATATATTGGCCGACACTCATTTGAAACTAAATTTTAGTCAAGTTGATATTATGCACTTTTGGATTGATATTAGAAAAGAATATCCCGAAATTACCAAAACAGCTGTGAAATATCCATTATATATATCAACCTACGTATGTGAAAAGTCTTTCCATACTGCGACAAAAGCAAAATACAGAAAAGATTGGATGCTGAAGATGGCATTAGGTTGCAGATTTCAACAATTATTCCAGACGTAAAAATACTTTTTGCAATAAGAAAAAACAATCGCGGCCAAGTCATTAATTTTTTTTATTAAATTTGTTATAAATTAAAATATCGTTGCTTTTGTTCATTATACATAGAATATGTTTTAGAACCCCCCCCCCCAATACGTATTACCATTCATTATCTTATTGAGACATTTGTATTGTAATAAAATAGAAATGCAATAATAATTTTATAAATTTGAGTAGGATAAAGCTTTTGTATTTCATTTTTTCTGACTTTGATCAAGGGGTTCCTTCAAGAAAATAGTAAGCTTAAAGAGTTCCTCGAAGTTTAAAAGTTTGAATACTTCTGATCTAGACGTTAAAAAATAGGAAAGGATGGAATTGGTTGACGAAAAGGGTCGGGGGAAAAAGGAATGCTAGAATATCACGGGAGGCGCCACCCGTGTTTACCAAAGACGGTAAACCCCTCGCGAAAAGAAGGATCACAAGGAAGGCAAGCCCCGAGGACCATCGGACAATCAATATATTATGTATGGAACAGGACAGGAAGGACACTCAGGAGCATTGTCGCTGGACAGTAAATGTTTGTGACAGATAAATACGTCAGATGCAAATTTTTACGACGGAGGCTCGAGGAAATTCTAGTGTATTGTTGGCGGGAATATTAACGTCAAAGGGTATTTTAATATATTTGGTCCAGAAAATCGGATTTAACGCTTTGAAGACGAGAGACGTGAATTCACATCCTATTTTTCAACTGTTGGTGATGGATGAAATAAATCCACATTATCAAATATTTACGAAAAATGCGGGAATTTAGGATATATTTTACTGCGTATCGTCTTCAATGTGTTAACTGAAAATCGAGAAAATCTTCAAGTCGCTTAAAAAAAATTAATAATACCAAAACAAAAAATAAGTAATGCCACTCTTTCCATTTCCTCTGCTTAGCCTCCATATTTAATAAATTACCGAAGAATTAAAGTAAAAAAAAATCTACGAATTTTTGGACTGATTTATATTGAAAGATTCAAAACTAATTTTAAGCTAACATAATTACGCACAGATATAGCGAGAACAAAGTCTGTTGATTGATTTGTGAGAGACATTGAGCAGTCTTGATTGGTTTTATTACGTCGTACTAGAAGCAACCCGAGGGCTATTGGCAACGGATCTCATATTTTTGAGCCACGGTCAAGCTCCGAGGACGACAATCCAAGCTGGCACCGCCTCTCCCAATTTCCACACCACGCCTACGGACTGAGCCACGACAGATTCAACGTGTATCAGTCCCGGCTACTTGGCGGGACATGGAGCAACAAAGTGAGTGAGTTAGTCTTTTAATGGTGCAAATTCCAGACATGAACAGGCTAAGTCAAAAAAGATAAAATTGATCTACACGTTTGAAAAAAGACGAATGAGTGATGGTGAAATAGACAATCGTGGTTATGCTGCGCCAAAAAAAATTGATTTAGACGTATAAAAAAAAATTAAAGAGAGAAAGGAAAAATGGTTAACAAGAAGGTTCAAAATAGAGGATTTCTAAAGTATCCCGGTGGCACGTCAACCGTGTTTAACAAAGATAGCAGAACCTATAGGAAAGAAAAAGATCATTAGGGTGCCTCGGGATCATGATGCCTCGTACCTACTTAAAGATTTCTTGGTTTAGTTTTTATTAACGTCGCTCTAGAAGCAACACGAGGGCTATTGGTGAGGAACCTCGTAATTTTGAACCTCGGTCAAGTGACGAGAACGACACCTGAGCTGGCACCCCCTCTCCTAACATCCACACCACGCCAACAGGAGGATTTTTGGACCCTACAGATTTAATGTGAATGAATAGTTTCCGAAAAATCTTGCACGCGAGCTAAAATTGTTCAAAAAAAAAAAAAAAAATTAACTTACGGCTCCCGTCTACCGGCCATTTTGATTTTGTGAAAGTAATGTTAATCCTAAGGAATTTCGACTTGCATTCTCAAATTCCTACTATTTGATCTATTCGAATGCAATACAGATTTGAGAGCAAAATTAGAAATTCCATAGAATTGACATTAAGATTACGAAATCAAAAGGAGCAGAAAATGGGACCCTTAAACAAGATTTCGCTTTTTCTCGATAAGTGTTGGTAGCATAGTTAAGCCTTTGGCACCAAAATGTTGAGAAAAAAATTGGTTTAACTTTTTTTTTTTCATCTTAATTTTCGATTTCTTGATAAGGGTCCCAAAACCTCTTAAAGGGTTTGACCTTAAAATCGTCGCAGAAATTCTTACGAGAACACTCACGCGACTAAATGCGAACACGAGTAGCAATTAGAAGCTCCGAGATATGAAAAACAGCATCAAAAACAAGGCAATAACGACAACTTATGAGATACGAAACTGGTAACAGCTGAAAAAATAGCGCGTTATTCTAGGAAACACGAGACAAAATCGTTTGCATTGTGCGCGAGGTTGCCAAATACCTTTCTTATTTTAAATTCGCTTCTGGTGACTGATAACTGTAAAAGACATTAACCGAAACGGCCATAGGAAAAAGGTACGGCGCCAAATCGTCTCTTGAAGATAGCCTTTGAGAAAAAGCTCCTGGTATTTTATCCAAAGACTAATCTTAGTGAGGCTTGAAAATAAAAAGACAAAGCTTCATTTTGATTTTTATCGCTTGTTATTTTAATTTTTTTCGGTTCGTCTTGGGTGTTTTTTTTAAACCCGATCTCAAGGCGAGATAACCGTCAGCTATTTTATCTCCCGGTAATTAAGTGCTTGACTTTGGATCCGAAATAAACTTACTTAGAAGTTGATGGATTTCTTCACCATAAATGGTGATAGTGCAGAAAGGGTTTGGATTTGGTTGGTTGTTAGTTAACGTCCGATAATAGTTATCGATGGTTTTGAAGTTCATATATGGAATCGGTCTTAATAAGAAGCAGCTTTCGACTAATAACAAGTTATCTTTTTTTGAAAAAAAAAATGCATTAAGAACTTAAATATTTCTCAGCCGTGTGAAAAGGTATTGGTTGACAAGGAAAGGCACCAAATGTAAAAAAGATAGCTGGACCATTGCGAGACGCATCACTAGTACTTTACAAAGACATTCAGCACAATGGGTGAGTGATAAAGTTTATTGGCGCAAGAGCCAGGTGTGGCTATGATGCGCATCATGAAACTAAGGCCTAGACGTATGAAAAAAAAATAGAATTTGGATTGGTTTTATTAACGTTGCATCAGAAGCAACACGACGGCTATTGGCGATGGATCTCCTTTTCTGAACTCTGTCTAGTGATGGGGATGACACTTGAACCGAGAGTTTCCTCTCGAACCTCAATATCTCTTACCACGTCAATGAAAGGACAAGGAGTCTCGACAAATTTAACACTCCTTTACCCCGTTATACGACGGGTCTTTTGTAGAATCAAGACTCCAAACCCACAATTAGACGGTTTTAGTTTATTAACGTCGCACTAGAAGCAACACAAAGGCCCTTAGTGACAGACCTCGTAATTTTGAACCTCGGACAAGTGACGAAGACGACACCCGAGCTGGCACCTCCCCCTACTACTTCTACATCAACAGTTAAACTTTGGGCCCCGAACAGATTTAACGTGCAACAGCCCCGGCTACACAGCGGTCTTTAGCAGCCAAGGCTCAAACCCACGACTGAACGAAAACCGCCGGCCACGAATCCGAAACCATGACCACTAGGCTACCGCGGCCACATAAGTTAGGTCGAATATAGAGAAGAATCACTGGGGTATCCAGAAGGTTTGTTACTCTTATTTAACCAAGAACAAGCGTAATGAGTGATTTATTAACATCGTACTAAGAAGGTACACGAGAGCTGTTGGCGACGGACATCGTAATTTTGAACCTCGGTTAAGTGACGAGGATGACACCTCAGGTGGCCCCTTCCTCTCTAAACTTCCACACAAGGTGAAGTAAATCTCATGGATACACCGGACCGTGGCAGTAGAGTTACGACCACTATCGCAACGGTTTGCTTTTATTAAAGTCGCACTAGCAGCAACACGAGGGCTATTGGCGTCCACTATTACAGGGGCATCTCCATCAAGGCGGAATGACTGGTTTATGGCCCAAAAATAAAATCGGACTATGTAGCGCCAAAAGTGCCGATAAATCCACAAGTTAACATAATCAAAAGATTAATGACAGATTGAGAAAAATAATCAACACACTGTAAAAGGGTTAAAAATTTAAAAATTTCATTATGTTTTAAAAACGCAAATAAGCTATGGTGGGGGTTATAAGGTAGTGAGTACAAGTTAAGTGTATCAGACACACCACACGGTGGGTCTTCATGAGCATCAGGGGTTGAATCCATGACTCGACGAAAACTCAAGTCAGCGATTATGACTGCTAAGCTACTACCACGGCATTCATCATTTGCCGAAACCTTTTCTTGAGAAATATTTCAAAGTAAAATTAGAGAAAAACCTCTTTACAAAAATTAGAATTAAGTGTTCTCAATAACAAAATGTTCTTCAATAGTTCTAAACACCAAAGCATTATACAATCACGAGTCTATTTTTTCCGGACGAACTTGGTTACAATCCATTTAAAAAATTATTTAAGAAAAATGTTGGAAGTTCGGACCACTAGATGTTCAAGATAAATGACTTGATGACTGCATTTTAAAAGAATTACTAAACAAATTAAGATTGTCAACTAGTTAAGCAATGAGCCATCCCTGAAATCCAAGGCTTTTCACGAATTCTGGAACAATTCCAGAAAATTCTAAGGGTACTTAACTTTGAAATTAATGCGATGCATTAATTCACGTGTTGTCTGTTCTCAAATGTTGAATCTTCTATTTAAACGTAGCAGTGACTCGTAAAAAAACATTTTAAAAGTTAAGTGAAATTTTAAAATTAAATTTTCAAACTATTTCTCTTCGTAAAAATAATATTTTTTAATACAGTGATTACTGCTATCCAGAAATTTCTCCAATTTTTATCGAAGATTTGCGATTTTCTCGAAATGCATTATTTCGATAAAAATTACGATATTAAACAAAAGATAATTTTTAATCGAAATGGGAGTAACGTCATTCTCCGATGATCGATATATCCATTTAATCTTATCGATAAGGCAGATTCATCCTGATACCTTTCTGATAAAGCAGATTCAAACATATTGCAAAATACTGTGCTGTTGATTTTGTTGTATTAAAATGTTTCGGAAGAAAATTAAATTAAAATGAGAAATAAATATACTTATTTAAAATATCGCTTAAAGATTTCTCGTATGCTTATAGAAAGGAATTTCCACAAAATTTAATTATTTCAAGTATGTGGCTACATCGGAAATTGAACTTAACTGTTCATAATTTCATGAAATTATTCAATTTCTGACAATCTAAACTTGCCCTAATTTTGAAGCTACTGTTACAAGCTAAAATTACAAATATCTAGCATAAATTTTCCGAGTAATTTTATTTGTGAAATATTAGAGTTTTATGCTGCTTTAAATGGATATTTATCTTAAGGAGTTTAAGAATTCCTTTATTATGAATTGTTTGAAATTGTATAAAAGTTCAAATCAGCAAAATATTTTTAATTAAAATACTCTGAGACGTCATGTCAATTTGCTAGTGCCTTTGAAAATACATTTATTAAAAGTTCAAGATTTTAAGATGGGGCAAATCTATAGATTGATATGGAAAAAAATCGTAATGAATCTATATACAAATGTTCTAAAAACTTTTTAAAAGAAGTTAGTCTAAACTCATAGACTTATAATATTTTTCCGCATTTGAAATTTTTAGTTATAACTAAGTTTTTTAAATGCGATATTTGCAAAGATCATGAGGACTTACTTTAAAAAAAAATTCCCATAACCGTAGTTTAATAACTGAAATATTATATTATAATGTTTACACAATGAATTAAGCTTCCAAGTTTTTAACTTCCTGTTGCTTTAACTTTTGAGTGGGTGATAGTGGAGCTTAATTGCTCAAGAGCCAAATATAACTAAACTGATCCAAAAGTTTGATAAATGGAAAAGGGAAAAATTGGTTCATATAAAGTTGAAAATAGAGAAGGATCCCTAGGATATCCTGGGGTGCATCACTCGTGTTTACCACAGATAGGAAAAAAAGATCGCTAAGGTGTCTTGGTATCAGGATTCCCTTATTTATCCAAAGAAGGTAAACCGCTGAGGGCTCTTAATTTTTTAGTGATGTATGTTAATGCGTTTGTACATCGCTTTCCATGTTTTTTTATGCGATTTTATAATTTTTTTGCTGCATACACTACATAGTGTCGAGATGTGCACGATTTTATGGAGCAAGAGCCAAATCTAGGAAAGTTGCACAAAGCATGTTAAAACTCCAACCTAGACATGGAAAAAAATTGATGACATAGTAATGGATATGGAGAAGTTTTTATGGCGCAAGAGTCAAATAGAGCCATGCTGCACGAAACAAAGTAATTAAGCGAGTACAAAGCCAGCAAAATGTGAAACTAATCTAGACGCGAGAAAAATACAAAGATTGAAAAAAAGCTGGTTAACAAGGAGGTTCAAAAATAGAGAAGGATCTCTAGGGTATCCCGCGGGTGTTTCACCCGTGTTTACCAAAGACAGAAAAACCCATGGGTGTGAATGAGCGAGCGAATGTAAAGGTTATAGGCGCAAAAGCCAGATATGACCATGCTGCGCCAAACGAGATTTAACTGGTCTAGACGTGAAGAAATGGAAGAAAAGATAAACATTGGTTGACAAGAAGGATGGTTGGAAGTTTTTTAGGTTTAGTTTTTATTAATGTCGCACTAGAAGCAACACAAGGGCTATTGGCAATGGACCTCGTAATTTTGAGCCACGGTCAAGTGACGAAGACGATACCCAAGCTGGCACCCCCCTCTCCTAACACCCACACCACGGGAGGACTTTGAGCCCCTACAGATTTAACGTGCATCAGAGCCCCGGCAGGTATTTGGTGGGCAAGGATCCAACCTGCGACTCAACGAAAACTGCCGGCCACGAGTCTGAAACCATGACTACTAGGCTACCGCGGCCACTGCATCAAGGCTCGAACCCACGACTGAACGAAAACCCTGTCCGCGACCATGACAAAGACCACTAGGCTACGGCGACCCCTCATTACGGGTACATACCCGCTGAACTATTCAGTTTTACGTCAATTGATTAAGAACTTTTGCACGAAAGAAATTAACTGCAACAAAGGTTTTCCAGAGAAACCTTTTATCTTTGTAGCATATTTTTACAAATTTAGTTTCATTACTTGTGAAAGCAGATATGAACGGTAACTCAAGAGAACAAATGTAATCACACTTTCTGCTTCATATACTTCACATTTATATCAACTTTGCAATTTCAAAGCGCGATCTTTCTCGCAATGATGCAACAGCCGAAACAATGCTATCGATAAATCAAAATTTTATCACCGCAGAAGAATTTAGAGCAACTGTAGTACATAGTTTCGATATGTGTTTGAATGTCTATTGTTCGCAATCTTAGACAATCTATTTGTTTTGATACGTTACCGATACCAAATGATTTTTCTGATTTGCTTGGCATATTCTAAACAGAGCCAATGTTTTGAACTGATAATTTTTGTGGACAAGATTAATAAAATTTCAAGTCATCAAAAATTATAGTACTTTCATTCTCGATAGTTTACTAGTTTCTTAAAAATACTAAAATGAAACAAAAGAACGCAACAGTAATGTTAACATAAATTTTATGCATACAGACAAAGCATATAAATCATTGGAAAATAATATTTAATTAAAATTTTTATAAATTTATCATATGTGCACATATAAACTTTGTAGTTAACAAAGCGTTAGTGGTTTCGTTAGTCACAAAATGTCGTAGCTGACCATGACGTAGCCTGCTTTTTCGTAGCTGAAAACTTTACAAAATTTTATCGTAAATGTTTTTTCGATAAGTCTGATGTCTGCTTCCTCCAATAATGAGCTTTATTTCCAAAAAGATGTCAAATTAAATATGTTCTTATTGTTGGGTTGAAATAAAACTTTAGAATTTAAACAATAAATACTTTTTATTACTTTTAGCTTAAAATATATTAGACTTAATAATTTATCGTTGGCATCAATTTTAAATTTTGAAAAAATACTATTTTTCACTACAGTATTTTACCGTTTGCTTTAACTCTTATATTTAATTCAATAATTTTGTCATTTAAAAATAAAATCTGAGTAAATTGGATCGTTATAAAACTTTGATTAGAGTTTTTTTTTCTTCTAATTCATTTATGAACATGTGCTAACATGTTCATAAATACAATAGAGGAAATTAACTGAAATGCTAGATTAAATGGCCAAATTGTTGAAAATGGCGTCAACAAATATTCGCGAGCATAAAATAAAGGATACGTGTGTGGTGTTAGCCTAGAATACTGATATTATAATACATTATTATATTAGATTTAATTTGCTTTTAAGGTATATTTACATTGCCGAGAGATTAATATTTTGTCTGCTTTTATTTTAATATCGGATCAGAATAATGTCTACTTTATCATTTACTCTTATTTTAATATTTAATTTAATAATTGATAAACAGAATATTTTCTTTGTTGTTAGCATTTGCAACGGTTTTTTAATAATTTTTTTTTTTTGCTTGAGAAATTAAAAATTCATTAGGAATTTGAAGATGGTCTTGATATTAATTGCTTCCATGGGATATGGATTCTAAAGTACCCTTGCTTTTACGTTGATATTAATTTTGAATAATTCTATTTTTTCGAGAATTTTAGCAGGCATCCCTTTTAGCAGAGATTGCGGCGAAATTTCGGATTGCTCTTATACACGAGTCACCCAAATTTGCCGCCGGAATAAGATTTGGAAATAAAACGAGAATTCATACTAAAGAGCAAACAAGGATCAGAATCTAAGAAAAGGCGTGGAGAATTAGAATAAAAAAGACGAGCTGACAAACGTGCTGAATGCGAAGCTACATAACCAGAGACTAATGAAAACAATAGGGGTGAAACATTTCTTTAAATTGAATGAAAATCTAGGACTGGCGATCTTAAACCCGAAGAGCTTTTAAAACTGAACATCTAAAACACTTTCCTGTCTTATGGATGATGCTATTAAGAAGCAAGTCTCAATGCTAGCGTCTTTACTTACGTTCGTTTATCGAACGTTTATGGAACAAGACCGTTTCAAAATACTTAGTGGCAATATCTGATGATGCTATCCATTGATGTATTTGTTGTGACCGTTTATGGTCCAATGAATCAATATCGAGTCGCTCAAACCTTGCCTTTCGAGATAAAAAAAAATCGGTGCCCATGTTATTGAACGCATCTTTCCTATGCATATGGCTGAGGATCAGTTTTCTTCCACATGTACGAGTTGCATTCGAATGGATAAGGTGCCTCCATTTGGCTGTATCGAATAGATTCGATAAGTGTGGATAATGTCCGGACCAACCCACTTGCCTCTCAACTTTAAATTATTTAGAAGAAAGGAAATGCTAGCACATATGTTAAAAACGAAATTAGAAAAGCTAAATTTCAATTCTTAAATTATTTTTCACTTTAGATAAACAAAATATTTATATTATAAAATTTTACACATATAATCTTTAAATAAAATTATAAATATTTAAGAGAATATGAAAAGGGAAGGACAATTAAAGCAAGCCTATGACATTTTATTAAGCACTCTTAATAGCCCTATCACAGGACATTTAATTCATAAAAAGCTAAAAACACTAATTTTTTTTTAACACATTAAATATTTGAATATAGTTTAGTAACGGGATATAAATTTTAAATCTGAACTTGAATGAAAGCTAGGTTTGGGACAATTAATATATTTAAAGGATACCACGTGTCCCAAAAGTTCCTGTACTGAAAATTCGTGAATTTATTACACAAAAACAACCATCTTTAAAGTATTTTTATGCCAATGGTAAAAGAACTTTCAACATAACGTTGAAAAAAATATAACAATTACAACAAATGCTCATAATGTCCAAGTCTTTCTTGGAGAAAAAGATAAGTTTGCTCGTATTTAGAAACGCGTTTGAAATTGCTGACAGTGACTTCTTGTTTAATTTGAATAATATAACAATCTTCAGATCTTTAATTTGAGCGGTATTTTCATAAACTTGGATCTTTACATATACCCACAGAAAAAAGTAAGGAAAGAATGTGCAAGATGCCTTACGAGGAATTAATTCCATGGGCATGCCTTCAAGAATTTAGTTGATCGACACATCTCTGAAATTTTTGTTCTTCATCATTAATAAATCCAATTATTATTTAAGTACATTTAAAAAAATCTCCATTTCAAGAAATAAGAAACAATGGTAAGCTTTTAGTTTATAATAATGCAGCCATGTGTCATTTATTACATAAATTATTTCTGAGTTGAGACCAATTGACTTATTCTGATGGTCTGTTGAATTAATGTCAAACGTTTCAGAACATCAAATGTTTGACATTAATTTTTGAATTGAGCTTCAACAAAAGGGAACAGTAGAACACGTCAAAAATGAATTGTTTATTACAATACACTAAAGTGTTGGAACAAAGAGACACAAATGGGTACAAAATTCATAGACTTACTAATTTTAATATCTTATATAAAAATAATTCCTATGTTCCTTTACAGAAATTCATTATAGAAAAAATAGTTTTTTAAGAAAACACTGTCACACATAAAAATCAATATCTGCAAGAGTTGAATATATTTTAAATCTCTTGTTGGAAATGGAAAGTACTAAAGTATAAATTTCCTGCTATGCCAGTTATTGTTTTATTTTATTTGATATTCCTTAAGATGGAATTTGTGTCTCAAAAAATAAAAATAAACCACCAATTTTTTTATCGTTCTTTACACAAATTGAGCTTTCATCGTCAGAAATAATTCATAAAAGTGACAGAGAGATCTTGATACAATCATGTCAGAAAAAATTTTCTATACATTTAAATAGAAATTAAATCTAATATTAAAAGCGATTAAATTAATGGGTATAAATCAGTAGTAAAATTAATATTTAACATTAAAAAACTAAGAATAAATTTCAATAGAAAATAATATCCAAGAAAAATTGTTTTAGCAAAATCATATTTTCCAAGTTGAATGTTTGGCTTTATGCAATCTAAAGCACAAAAGTTATCACCCAAAACTCTTTCTATATTATTCTGCTATAAATATGGCGAATTGTAATAACTTTCTATAATATCGATAAACAAAAAATTGGGCGGGGGAAATTGATTAAAATGAATTTGTATAGAAGAAAATCCATTTATCCATAGTCGACTCCATCTTATTTGAAATATGGTTAAAAAAGTAAACTTGCTCCGAGTCTCAGAGGATGAATATGAAATATTATGTGTCAATGCCTTCACCTCAAACGACAGCTTGAAGAAGCCAAACAGCGAATGAGCTCCTTTTCTTGCTGCTGAAGTTTGACCAGTAAGGCAGTGCATCATTTGAGAGAGTCTCTGTCTCCCATCACTCAAACGGGAGTCTGGAGTCGCGCCATGAGTTAGTTTCTAATCTCTGGTCATGAAGCTCTGACCAGTGATGCCAACAAATTGAGATGCTGTCCCCATCACTCAGGAGCTTACTTAAAGAAGTCGGACATGAATTGAGCTTTCCTACCTGTGTGATGTTTCGACTGATGAGCAAGGACATTTAGAAGCCCCAGCCGTATCATCTAAAGTGAAAATCTTGGTTTCATTCGACCGAGAGAACCACGACATCATCCCCAACTTAAATCCGAGAAGTAGCGTTTAAAAAGAAACTTATTTTGTCATATTAGAAGAAATTGCAATATTGTAAATTTATAAGCGTATTTGGTCACTGACTTCTTAACTATAATTTTACAATATTTGGGAATGAAAATTAAAATGATCAGCCACAAGAAATACAATGCAAAATTAACAATTCAATTGTCTTAGTTAGCATATGTCATAAATTCAAAAACTTTAAAACGTTTCGATGTCTGATGGAATAAAGAAATCTTAATGCTTGAAAGGTCTCGGTCTTGTGATTGCCCTGCATTTTGATCAGCCAAGTATTTTATTATTCTGTATTTTCAAGTAAGTAATGCAAAACCTTTCTCCAAGATAGGTTGCGCAAAAGGGTAAGAAATTGTAATAGTTCATGTATATTCATTATCAAATGTAAATATATTCATTTGTCAGACTGGTTCAGATGTCCGTTTCAGAATTTTATTAACGTCGCACCAGAAGCAACAAGAGGACTGGCGACGTTGACCCGTATCTTTGATCCTCGGTCACCAGAGACGACATCAGAGCTTAGAACCCCTCTACTAACTTTCGCCACTCGCAAACGGAAGAATTTTGGGCCCCGACAAATTTAACATGCGTCAGCCCCGGCTACACGGAGGGTCTTTAGTGGCCAGTTTTAGTTTAGTTCAGTTTTTATTAACGTCGCACTAGAAGCAACACGAGGGCTATTGGCGACGGACCTCGTAATTTAGAACCACGGTCAAGTGACGAGGACGACACATGAGTTGGCACCCCCTCTCCAAACATCCACACCACGCCAACGGGAGGACTTTGAGCCCCGAACAGATTTAACGTGCATCAGCCCTGGCTACACGGTGGGTCTTTGGCGGCCAAGGATTGAACCAACGACTGAACGAAAACCAAGGATTGAACCACGAATCTGAAACCATAACATGGGGCTACCGCGGCCACTGAGCCAGATGTCAAATAAAGGGTCATCATTGAAAATAGCCATTATAGATGAAATTATTTATTAACATCGCACCTAGAAGAAACACGAGGAGTATTGGAGTAGGACCTAGTAATTTTGAACCTTAAATGACGAGGACAACACCCAAGCTGTAAATAGCCCCGGATATATGGCGGGTCTTCAGTGACATCAGGGCTCAAAAACAACCGCCTCCCTCGAGTCCCCGCCCATGACCACTTGGCTACATTGGCCACATAGCTTTTATAGAATAAAAGCTATGTGGCAAGAAGTTTTATAGAAGGTTAGAAGTTTTATAGAATAAATCCAAAATTCAATTAGTGTAAAAAAAAGTCTCCAAGTTTGCCTCTACTTGATATGTTGATACGAATCCAGATGTTTGATAGGGTTATATTGCGACCTTTCGGAAAACAGTCATCAAAAGTTAATTGAAAATATTTCAGATGTTCAAATATTCTTAAATGTTTTCAACAAGTTTAATTTTCTGATTAAATGCTGCCCAGAGAACCAAAACCTTCGTACTAATTCACCAACATTGGGTTCAAAAATCTATTTTCTTAGCATAGCTTCAGTTTTTTCACGCGCACTGAAAATTGTGACATCTGAACATTACAAAGACAGATTTAAATTACTTAAATTCCAAAAGATGTCAGTTAAATATGAAAGAGTTTGCAGCCAAAGAATATCGATTATACGATAGGATAAATGAAATGGTTGATCAATGAGAAATTCTTGAAAGACTAACTCAAAGAAGCGTTTCAAACCTTTGCCACGGAAATGTCATCCAACTTCTGTGTGAAGTAGATAAGAAACGTGAAGGTTTCCAAAATCCTCAAAAAGCGCATGGGATAGATGGTAGTTTTCAACATGAGGCTTTACGAGAACTTTTTTTTTACCTCACATAAAGTAGTAGACAACTCATCAGGAATGTGCTTACATATCAATGTTCGTCTTATCGGATCAGAATTTTTTTTTTAATAGTTTTGAATATCGAACCATAAGCTGATCCTCTGATCTTGGAATTGCAAATTAAGCCATTTTTAAACAACTTATAAAAAGCAAAAAAAAAAAAAAAATCAGGATTTAAGGGTTTCGAGAAAAGAAAATATCTATCGTAGAAAATATTTGTGTAGCGGGCTTAGTTTCATCCAAACGTAATGAATAATTATTGGTGATTTTAAGAATAAGTTATGGATACCGCACTTTATAAAATTGTAAATGTTTAACTAATGTTAAGTATAATTTTATAATTACATTCAAGTTATATATATATATGTAGGGTTAAGGGTGTTTTATAAATATCAAACCTTTCACTAAAAGCTCTACTGAGCTTGGTTAAATTTAATGCTTGTAGAAAGCTTAGTGTCAAGAAGTAGTAAACAGAATGGACTGAATGCACAAATATAACTTGACAAGATTACAAGGACTTACTCGGGCCAAGTGCAATTAACGTTTCGAGCAAAGAATAATTGCAGTCACCTTTCAGCAACTTCACTGTTCTAACTCATTCCAAAGTTTTCTTTACCATTCTAATTTTAAAATAGTTTCAGTTTCAGATTTCCAGTTACCGAAGCGAGCCCCTTAGATAAATACTTTTACCGCTTTATTCGTACTTTTAATCCTTTAGTTTTCAAATAGACGATATAGGTCTAACATTGTTCATTATCATCGGGTACAGTCAATGGAATAATAAGTTTGAATAGTAATAGAACATTTAAGAGGATAAAACTATACTACATTTTGGAAAAAAAAGATTTAATTTTTTAATCAGCTATGATACTTAAAATCAGATTGATATTAGATGTCTTTACTTTGAATCAAACCAATTACTCTTCTAAAAGCTGTTGTGGAAATTCTGAAATCATTTTTTATTCACAAGAAACTGGTGTACGAGCCATTCAACCCGACCCATGGCTGCCTATCTCTCCAGAACTTTCCCAGCTTGGCCATCCAAAAGACAATGGTTTTCTATGGCCATACGGCACCATATGGCCCTTGATCGTCGTCTCTTTATACCTAGACTATTTTATCTGAATGGGAAAAGTGCATTCAAAGGATCAAAAAAACTATGGCAGCTTCGGAATTGTATTTTCTGTCCGATTTCCCAAAATATTCAAAAATATGTCAGGACCAGAAAACCTACAAACGAATAATTAAAACAGTTGCAAAATAATAACTGATTAATAACGAGGAATAACAGACTACACGGAAACCTTCATTTTTTTTTCTTTCGAACGCACTTTTTTGCATTCAAATAGATAAAATAGTCTAGATTAGAGAAGTATCGATTCCGTAGGATTAACATTACGTTCACGAAATCAAAATGGCCGTAGACAGGAGCCTTAAGCGTAAAATTCTAAAAATAAATTTAAAAAAAAAAAAATGTATTCGAGTATCTCGAGTATCTCGAGTAAAAAATGTATTGAATATATTTTCACCACTATTTGCTTACAAAACTATTCGAAATAAAATCAAGAAATTTTCAAATTTACCTTCATTGCGTAGAGTTTCCAAATCAAAATCATTCAACGTAAAAATAGAAGCAAAAGCGTCATTCAACTCGTCTTCTAATTTTTCAGCCAATTGCTGCACAAGGTCTACGGAAACTTCCCATAGATACATACTGTCCCACGCAGCAACTTTCCACAACGATTCCATCCGCAATACTTACGCAAAACGGGCACATCTCTAAGCGTGTTCCAAAAATTAAAAAACTTCCAAAGTAGAACTATTTAGTTTCAGTTCCAGGGTAACTGATAACATTATCGCAACATTCACAGATAACCTTATGATATTTTAAGATGACTGGATTGCTCTAAAAAGAACAAAATAATAAAAAAAGCGAGGTGACGCAGATGGATTTATTATTCTAGACACGTGGACCGTAATGCATTGAACAGATACTTATCGCCAATGGAGATTAAGTCCAGCTTTTTCTATCTTTAGCCATTCAAAAACGCGTTGAAGGCTAACATTGTGACACTGTACGAGGTGTGAAAAAGCATCCAAGTTTATGGTTCAGTGATTTAGAGAGCATTGTTGCAGGCTATAGGTAGTCTCGGGATATATTTGACGGAAGTATTAGTTGCATTAAGTGGTGGAAAAAGGTGTATCGATCGTCGCTTTATATTGTTCTTTTTTAACCTCTCGTAATTCATCATTTGTATCTTTTTAAGGATCTGTCAATATGTTTAAGTGATGAGTTTGTAACATTGTGGATTATGTTGATGCTCTTGCACTTTGTGAAGGTTTAAACTCGTGTCTGTTTTAGAAGAGAAGGTCAAGCTTATGCGGCATAGTATGGTTGTTACTGGGAATACTAAAGAATTGCATGGATAAAATTGCTTCATTCCTTCGGTACGAAATAAAAATGTTAATTTCCCAGAACTTCTTTAAATTTATTCTTGGTTTTAAAAATTATTCGTATAGCTTAGGACTTGTGTTTTATTATATTTTAATCATTTTATTGAACTATAAATGAATTTTTGGTCAAAGGGGTTTTCTTCCCATTTGAGTTGAATATAGACATGATTTCTCAGGTATTTGCATTTAAGTACCATTTTTTTAAAAAAAATTTACATAAAATATATATATAATGTTTTACTACTAATAGAAAGAAAGATGAACAAAATATAGTGGACCCAAAATATAGTTTAATGATAGTACTGCATATTTTCTTTGAAAAAATTAAAGCTTTGTAATTTTGGAGATTAAGTTTTAAGAAGTAATTGTTTCGATAAAAAGAAAATAAGTGTTACTTTGAGAAAAAAAATCCCTTTAGGTTCACTATATCCAACAAGCATCCTTTATATAAAAAAAAAAAAAATGGAATAGTATTGTATAATAGCTCTTTAAAATGGAGTTTAAATGCAAATATATTTTGCATATCATGTCCATATTCAGCTAGAGGGGGAGGAAATCAAGACAAAAAAAATTCCTTTTATAGTTCTACAGAATGATTAAAATAGCCTTATTAGGCTCACAAAATAAATTCAAGCTCTACTAATAATATGAAAAGATACTCCCCACAAATATATCCTAATAACCTTAAAAAGGAAAGATTTTAAAAGTTCAATATCTAGAGAGAGAATTGCTTTTAAAATTGTATGAATATTTTTCAAGTAATCTTGAATTTATGGTTCTGTTATAGCAAATATTAACGAGACCTCCTAAATTTTATATTAAAATTTTATTTTTGAAACAGTTTAATATTACATATTTTCAAAGTATATTTTCTTCCCTAAATAAAGCGTTCTATGTCTTTTCATACTTATAAATAACGTCTAATTCATAAATTCTGTTTAGTTTCTTACATATTTGATGATTAAGTTAGGATTTATATAATTGAAATAAAAATATTTGTTAGTAGAGTTGAGATTTTTTTTTTTTTTTTTTATTGAAATCGATCTATGCTCAGGGGATTGTGAATGAGTGAAAATTTAGTTTGTGTAAGAACCAAATCAAGCTATGTTGAGCTAAACAATGCATTTGATCTAGATGTTAGAAAACATGGAAAAGGTAACGATTGACAAGAGTCGAAAATTGATGGTGCGCTAAAGGAAGGCCCGGGGAATGAGTTACCCGTGCATATAAAAGACTTAATCCTATAAGAAAAAGATCTCTAGGGTACCTTGTGATTAGATTCCCATACTTACCTAAAGAAGGCAAGTGCCCGAGAGGTGTACAACATTGAAAATTAAATACTTATAAATTAAAAGAGCTTAAAATAAAGATGGAATCTTCAGTCACAGTTATGAGGCAAAGTCAAGAAATCTTGAAACGTTAATCGGATTCTTAAGAGGTTGAAAAAATTAAAAATTTTGTACCAATATTACACTTGGTTAAAGTGATGTCAATTGGACCTTATCACTCAACTTTTAATAACGATCATTCGATGAGGACGATACCTGGAGTGCGAAAGATTGTGAGTGAGTGAGTGAATGTAAAGTTTATTGGCGCAAGAGCCAGATATGGCTATGCTGCGCCAAACAAGATTAAACTGTAGTCTAGACGTGAAGGTGAAAAAAGGTAAAGTGGTTGACAAGAAGGAGGGTCGAAAATAGAGAAAGATCTCTAGGGTATCCCGGGAGTGCGTCACCCGTGTTTACCAAAGACAGTAAACCCCATGGGAAAGAAAGATCACTAAGGTATGGAGTGCGAGAGAATGATGGGGTGAGTGAGTGAGAGTGAGGTTTTATGGCGCAAGAGCCAAAGAAGGCTATGCTGCGCCAAACATTTGTTAAAATCGATTAGAAATTAATGTCATTAAAAACAAGAGACCAACACAAAGACACATAAAAGATAAAAGTTTAAAAATCAAATATGGTGTAAAAGGCCAATATGTCTTAAAAAAGCAAATAAGTTATGGTGGGGGGTTTTCCCCACCAAGTCAGATAGGTTTAAAACAGATGACTGAAAATAAATACGGCGATGATCATTAAAAACCGGACACATAATTAAAATGTGATGAATCGTGTAAGGGACATGGCAGGAAGGACACTCGGGAGCACCCTCCCCAAAGAGAGAATGATGGGGTTATTATGCAATTGCCTAATACGACTAAACTGGATTAAACATTTGCTTAAACTGTAATCTATACGTAGAAGGGGGAAACTGAATGACAAGAAGGATTATAAATAAAGAGATTAGTTAGAACATCCCAGGGTTACCAAACATGGGAAAACGGATTCAGAAGCTATTGTATACATAGATTTCCTCATGAGCAAATTACAATTAATGTAGCACTACAAACTTTTATAGAAATTCAAAACAGTATTAGTCGCAAGGAATTCCCATTGCGATCTGTTATATTCTCTCCTCTCAAGGATAGTGCAAGACCCCGCACAGTCAGTGAAACGAGAAAAATTAAAGAAATTTCACTGGACAATAGTCAAACATTCCCTCTATAGTCAAGACTTCGCACCTACGGACTTTCATTCGTTTGAGACCCTCAAAGAGGATGTTATCAACTATTAGGAGAGTGTGAAATGAATGGTAGGAGTTAAAAAAAAGCAAGAGCCAAATGCGGTCATGCACCGCCAAACCAGATATAACTGATGACTTCAACTTGTTTCCTCTTTTTCAGAGGAAAAAAAAGTTAAAAATTGACAAGGGGGATGAAAAATAGAAAAGGATCGCTTGGGTATCCCGGGGGCGCATCACCAATGTTTACCAAAGACAGTAAACTCCATGGAAAAGAAAATCAAGTGTACGTCGGGGTTACGACACCCGTACCTACTTGTAAAAGGTTTTTCCCAGGGTCCATTAGGAGAAAAACTGTCCGTTAGCGGCTCCGTATGAACACACTACTTTTTATCATACAAAAATAAAACTCATTATATTGGGAAAATGTGTAAACATTAAGAGGATAAATATAAAAATAACACTGGTGTAAGTTTCGCGAGTAGTAAATTTCAGAAAAGATCTTTTAAAAAGTTGCGTTTATATATGCATCAATTCTTAATGCAAGAGGATGAATAAGTTTTATTAAAGACATTAACTGTAATCACAAACTTAAAATTAAACTTCGTAGGATTTTTGAATAAAAACTACATTTTAGTAAATATATTTAACTAAAATGTAGAATATACTATTATATTTAAGAATCAATCTTTAATTGAGTTTATTCTTAAATATAGTTCTGTATAGGTACAAATACTTCCTTTTTCAATGCATACAATTATAAGGGAAAAAAATAGGACATAATCAGTCGTCGCTAAAATTAATCACGATTTTTTTTTTTTCTCATCAAAACTCAGACTCCTTATAGTTTTTCTCATCTACTCCGAGATTCCTTGAAAAATCCATTCTACATCCCCTAATCTAGAAAAAATATCTAAAACGGGGGGAAACTTATTTAAATTCCATGCATTTTTCAAAATAAACAACTCCCTTAGGTGAATGTATTAATATATTAAATTCTAATCATAATTATAGGTAGGAAATGCAATATCATCGCAATTCCTATTCTAGGTATATTCCAACATCCACCATTAAAATACTTCAAAATTCATGAAAACCACCTCAAAGAGCAATTCAGTTAAATTCATCTCATAACATTCCTAATTCATGACTTTTTCGTTTAAGGAAAAAACACAAAGATAATACAACCAAGTGCATTAAATTTTTTTTAATTCCTAAATTCTTGTTTTTATCTTGTTAAAATGATAGCTAAGTAGCTTTAGGAAATATTAGATTGCTATAGTAAATTCTTCTAATTTAACTTCGAATCTCCAGACATCCGAATGGAAATGCTACAGCCAATCCTTGTGGAATTTTACCCTTACAATTTATTAGAGATTCGGAACTTTAAAAAGCTTTTAGCCGATATCCTAATAAAGTACTCGATAAAGATGCGGCATAGGTGAAATTGCGTTGAGAGAATTGTCAGTATCGATTAGTTTCCTTCTAAATAAATTTTTTATTACAGTTCGCTTGAATTAGAGACGTGCAAATGAACTCTAAGATAGGGTAAACAGCTTAATTGTATTAAATTGTAGCGAGTTGATATGTTGATTAACGTTCAATTAGAAATGTTCAAGGTCTTGAGACAAACTTAGTTATAATGAAGAGTTGAAGATATATTACGTAAAACTTCAAATTTTAACACGCCTTACACACATTACCTTCTCGTAGAAACTTAATTTTAAGATGTCAAGACTAATATTGCACATAAGTTATTTCAAGTTACAGTTGACAAAATGTTTATTTGTACACTTCAATTTTGGAATATTATAGCAAAATAAAATAAGGTAACTAAATTAAAATTGCAGAAATATATTCTAGTTTGGTAAAATAATAATAAAATATGAACAAAAAAACAATTGCATAAACTTTAGTTGATTAGTGAATAAAACTTTATAAAAAGTATACAAAAAGAGTATTTGTACACTTGCTTAGTGACAAATGTGAAACATAATTATAATTTTCATATAGAAATTTAATACTTTGTATGCAGTCCATTGGCTTTTACAATTGCTTCAAGACGTCTTGGCATTGATTCTATTAATTTTTTAGTGGTTTCTTGATCTATTTCTTCCCAAGCTTCTACGAGTGCTTCTTTCAAACTATTTTTACTTGTAATATTTTTTTTCGGACTTCAGCATCCAATAGCATCCACAAATTTTCAATTGGATTTATATCCGGTGATTGTGGTGGAGTTTCAAGGCGTCTTGGCGCATTATAAAGCAACCATGTTTTGGTAACTATCGCAGTGTGTTTGGGATCGTTATCTTGTTGGAATAAGAAAGTGTCTCTGATACCCAATTTTCTAGCACTGTCTAATAAGTTATGCCGCAACACATCAATGTAACCTAAAGCTGTCATTTTAGTGTCAATAAAGTGTAATTTTCCAACACCACCATGAGCTACACAGCCCCAAACCATCACATTTCCTCCACCATGTTTCAGGGTCTGAAGTACATTTTTACTATCAAGGGCTGTTTTATTTTTTCGCCAGATTTTTCGGATACTAGGGGGTGAAAAAATTTGAAACTTGCTCTCATCTGAAAAAATAACCTTTTTCCAGAAGTCCATCGGTTTGTCTTTGTATTTCATAGCAAATTCTAGACGCTTCTTTCTATTTACTTCAGAGATCATTGGTTTTTTTCTCGGAGTTCTGCCTTTCAAACCAGCACTATGTAGCACATTTCTTATTGTTTGAGCGGTCACTTTAATGTTAGAAGATGCAAGAAGGTCATCTGCAATTTTCTGAGCAGAAATTTGTGGTTTTCTAATAGCTGCTTTAACAATACTTCGTTTATTTCTTGAAGTTAATTTACTCGGGCCGCCTGGCCTGCGTTCATTTTCAACGCGCCCAGTATTTTTATATTTTCTTACGATGTAACCAATAGTTGTAAAAGGTAATTTAACCATCTTTTGAATTTCACGATAAGATTTTCCACATTTATTAAGGTTAACAATATGAGTTCTCATGTCTAAAGAGACTTCTTTTGATTTCGTGGACATTTCTCAACTTTTCTCTGTGAGTGACCTTCACTGTTGAAAATGATAACCTTCAATGTTTAAAAAATACAAACAATCCAAAAAATTAACCATGATGTCAAAAATTAGATGAAATGATAGTAATGCTTACCTGAGATATAGGTGTACAAATATACTTTTTGCAAGAAATTTTCCAAGTTTGCAAGATTTGGATTTTGTTTTCAATTATTTCAAAATATTTTGTTCTTTTACTTGGAAATAAACAACAAACTCAAGCTCATACGTTGCACTGAATAAAATAGCTGCTTATATATATTTGAAACTTCAAAAAAAAAGTGGTGTACAAATAATCATTTTGCCTACTGTATATCACACTAGAACTATTCGATTGTTATTAGGACTCGAGTGTGTGCGAATGCTTGGAGTGAGTGAAAGTGAAGGTTATTGGCCAAACGATTGTTTATATTGTAATTGTTTATTAACGACTCGTGGTGGTAGTTTCGTATAATAACGAAAGTTATGTGTGCGAGTGAATGTAAAGGTTATTGGCGCAGGAGCCAGATGTGTCCATGATGCACCAAACAAGATGTAATTGTGGTCTAGACGTGTGAGAAAAATTGAAAAGATAAAAAAAAATGGTTGACACGGAGGGTCGAAATTAGAGAATGATCGCTAGTGCGATTGCTTGGAATTTGCGGCCCAAGAGTCAAATCTGCCAATGCTGCGCCAAATATTTGTTTTACCGAAATTTAGAAAAAAAGGGAGAAAATTAATTCAAAAAAGTGAGTGATGGAATTTCAATGGCGCAAAATTCAGCTATGGCTATCCTGCATCCTACATGGTGCAACTGGTCTAGATGTTTGGGAAAAATAGAGGTAAAAAGGAAGCAATTTGTTGACATGAAGTCGATTGTGTGAGTGAAAGGGAAGTTTCATGGTGCAAGAACCAGGTGTGTCTATGCTGCACCAAACAATATGCAACTGTGGTCTAGACATTTGAAAAAATATATAGAGATCAGAAGTTTAATAAGGAGGGAATAAAATTGAGAAGAATTGCTGTGGCATCTCGGGAGCGCCCGTGTTGGTTGACAAGGAGGGTCGATAGGGAAATATAGCTACGTATCGTATGAAAATAGGGGAGGACCGATAGGGTATCCCGGGTATACCTTATCCATGTTTACCAAAAACAATCACATGGAGGGAATCGCCAAGTTTGACTCTGGGGTCATGATTCCCGTGCCTACTTCAAGGCGATTGGTGATAAAGTTTTATGTCGCAAGAGCCAGAGGTGACCAGAGCTTTTGGTTGATAAAAAGGAGGGTTGAAAATAAAGATTCGATAGGATAACCCGGGGGTGCATCATCCGTGTTTACCAAAGACAGTAAACCCCAAAGGAAAGAAAAAGATCTCTAAGATGCCTCTGGTCATGATGCCCGTACCTACCTTAAGAAGGCAAGTCCTTGAGGTTACTCGATATAATCCCCAGGGGCAGGGTGCCCGGCTGTACCCCCATACACAGGATACCCATTTGAGTCGTCTCTTACGACATGAATGAGCTACAGTAGGACTATTCTTTCACACCCGGTCACCACATAGGTGTCTTCAAAGGCGAACCTCTAATAGGTGGTTGACAAGTATATTCGCAGATCCAAAAGAATAGTTAGGTTTTCCTGGGAAAGAGTCTCCCATGCTTACAAACTAGTAAGCCATATGAGAAAAAAGATCACTAGGTTACTTCGAGGGTATGATTTCATGACTAAAGGCAAGCACTTGTAGGGGGCTCTATTAGTAAACATTTCACAATTTAAATATCGCCAGATGACGAAGACGATGCCCAAAACTGATACAGTAAGAACTCGTTTAACTCTTCCTTTATTTATTTGAAATAATTAATCATTTCATTTTGTTAAATTTCACACTGCGTTTTCTTTCCATTCTCCAATGTTTCGAAAAGATTCAACGATAATTTATTACATCATTCCACTGAACAGAGTTTAGAATGCGAGTGAATGAAAGTTTATTGACGCAAGAGCCAGATGTGGCCATGCTGCGCCAAACAAGATGCAGCAGTGGTCTAGACTTGAAAAAAGACAAATTGGTTGACAAGGAGGGTCAGAAATAGAGAAAGATCGCTAGGGCAACCCCCGGGAGGGTAACACTCGTGTTTACTCGTCGTCTATGCTGCAAGGTGGAATTGGGAACGAGACGTTAGAAAAAATAGAAAAAAATTAATCTGTTGACAAGGAAGATCTGACATAGAGAATGATAGCCAAGGTATCACAGGTGCGCGTCACCTGTTTATAAGAGATTATAAATCCCATAGGAAAGGAATCGATCACTAGGTTTCCTCGTGAGAACAATGCCCATATTTACCAAAGAGAATAAGCCTTCGTGAGTGAGGGAGTTTAATGACGCAACAACCAGATGTAGCCCTTCTGCACCAAACAAAGTGAGTGAGTGTGAAGTTAGGTTAAGTGTAAAACTCATCTAGACGTGTGAAAGAATCGAAAAAGAAAAAAAAATGTGTTGACAAGAAGGGTCGAAAATAGAGAAGGATAGCTAGAATATCCCGGGGGGGGGTGCGTTTTACTTCCTAACTTGACCAAGGCTCAGAATTGCGAGGTGTGTCGCCAATAGCTCTCGTGTTTCAACTAGTGCTACGTCAATAAAATCAAATTTAGAAAGCCCCAGTTTACCAACGACAGTAATCCCCATGGGAAAAAAATATCTCTAGGTTGCCTCGGAGTCATGATGCCCGTCCGAAATCCCAACCTGGACCAACCAGTCCCCTGATATAATCTCCATGGGACTAGGTACCCGCTATACTCCCAGACACTGGGTATCCATTTTAGTAGCCTCTTAAGACATGGAGATACACTGGAACAATTTTTTCACACCTGATCAACACACAGGTATCGAAAAACAAACTAATGCGAATGTTTATTACCGTTGCACTGAAAAGCAGCACGAAGTATATTGGCGATAAACCTCGTAATCTTGAACCTCGGTCAAGTGATAAGGACTACACCCGGACTGACTTCCCCTCCAGCCAACTTCTACGCCACGCGAACCAGAGGACTTGGGATCTCTACCACATTTAATGTCCTTCATCCCCACTACACGGTGGGTCTTTAGTGGCATCTGGGCACGAACCCACGACAAGACGAAAACCACGAATCCGCGACCCACAATAATGATAAGACATTACAAAATAAAAATTCAAATTTCAATTATCGCATTCAATCTCTTTTCTACAAATACTTCCACTAAAATTTTTTCAATTCGGAACTATGCACATTTCTATGCAATCATCCTAAATTGCACTCAAGTGCTTTAAAAGGAACATTTACACGTCTTTGAAACTTGTTCAGCTTATTGCAACTTTTTATCTCGCAGTTTCGCATCACATAAATGTTCGAAGCTTTGTTTATGTCAAGATTTGATTGATTCAACGCAGCGTCAGCTTTTGATATTAAGCAATCTTCGAAGAGATAAGCCTGCATTGGTTCTGATGAAAGATGCATCACGGTCAAAGCCGTACAATGCTTGCCAAGAGATTCCATTTTGAAGATTAAAAATCTTATCAAGACCTAACACATCAAGTGTTTAAGAATTCAATAGATAAAAAGACATTCTTGATACAAAGATAATTCGTGTATTCAGCAACGTTACAAATAATTCTTACGAGATTAAATGCTCACGAAGGAGGGAATCATAATTGACAAATAAGCGACAGCTTCAATTTGTAGAAACAGTAACACGGAGTTTAAAAAAAAAGGTTGAAGTCCAGTATCGGGTTCCCCTTGGCGATTGTGATGAAAACATGGCGACTTTTCTTCTAAGTCGGCAAAAGGAGTACTACGCAAGCAGTGACGTCATGATGTTGCAAATGAATGCCAACTAAAAATTAGGGTTACCATAACCTAAATAGCCACATTTGAATTTTTATCGCACCCAAAAGTCGCCGCTCTCCAAGGGGCACCCGATACCCGACTTGAACCAAAAAATACAAGATTTTCATTCAACTAAACGCCATAAGTCGATTCCCCTAAAATAGTTTTAAAAACCATCCATTTTCAAAATAAAAACGTGAGTCTGTTGGCAATAATCTTTATGATTGATCATTTATTAACGCAGCAACATGTTAATTAACAAAGGATCTTGTAAATTTTAACCTCTGTGAAGTAACGAAACCTCTCTGAACTGGCACCTTCATCTCTAATTGTCCATAATAAAACTAAAGAGGTTTTGGTGTCTACAAATTCAACTTTAATCATTCACCGAGAGTGACTTTTAGAGTTTATGGCGCCAAAATCAAATTTGGTTAAGGTGCGCCAAACATTTTGTAAATCTGTAATCTAAAGAGAAAAAAAAAAAATGAAACTATGAAAAGCTGTCGAGGAGGGACCAAAATAAAGAATTACTAGGATATCTCAGGGGTGAGTTCCGTTTTTTCCCAGAGATAATCCCTATGAGAAAGGAAATGATAACTAGGGTGATTCGGAGTCATAAATCCTTATTTACGTGAAGGAGGCGTCAACCCCACTACACTTGTGATATCGGGACTCGCCTCGACGAAAAAACAGCGCCACCCATCAGCTCAAGACAATGGCCACCGATCTACCGGATAATTTATATAAATTTAATACTAAATTATATTTTCTGTTTATAAGCAATAATTTATACTGATTAATTCCCTCGTATACCATTCCAGAATCAGAGATTTTATATCAGCTTTATTAAACTATTTTTTAAATCGTTAAACACGATTAATTTCGACGGAGTTAAAATAATGTAGATTTTGCTGCAACGCAAGATCGTTTGGAATTTCGGCTTTCGAAGAATCCTGCGGTTTTAGAACGTGGAGGGAATCTTACCACACGAGTCTTCATCGATTTTTAGAATAGCGAAAAATTATGGCCTGAAGTTATGTCCCATTAAATTGAAAAGTTATTGACCGGAGCCAATAGTTATGGTTCAATTTAAATTGCAGTTTCTTGAAGATGCATCTTAAGACTTCTAAAATTTTAGTCTTTAGAGTGATCAAATGCCTAGAGATTCGACAAATATAATCCAATATTTAATAGAATTAATTATATTTCAAAAGATTAGTATAAATTTATAAATTCATAGAAACAAATCACACGTTGTAAATTCGGGGGAAAAAAACGCAATTGGGGAGTTTTAAGATGATACAAAAAAGTATAAAATTTATAATCACTGAAACAAGTAGACCTTACAAATTATATGAAATAAAGAGAAAACATTTTACAAGTATACAATTATATTACTGGCAGATAATGTGAAAGCTTTAATATACGACACAGTAAAAGAATAAAACTTTAGAAAAATTCTAATTATATACAATACACTAACTTTATAACGAGAATGACTCTGCAATTAAAATTTTACTTCTATTTTATTTTACCATCTAACAAGAAATCTTAAGATATTGTTTATAAATGATAGTGCTAATTGAATTTCAAACATAAATAGTTACTATGAAAATTATACAACCGAAATATATTTGTGTAAAATTTCCAAACTGTTCGGACTTCAATGTTTTTAATGCATTTGTGTGAATAACAGCTTCCATTTTCATATCAATACAAGACTTAATTGCAAAAATGCGTGGTATGGCCTTTTTATAATAGATTGCATTTATTAAATATATTTCATTTATACTCTCGTATTTAATATTTTTTATAAAAGGAAGATAATCTTATGTTCGATTTAATAATAAGGCATTAATTGCTACTTTATTTCAGAGTTTTTTGGTTTCTAGCATTGAAAATTTGCTTAGGCCAAAGAATCTTACTCAATTTGCTTTCATGAAATGCTTAAGGTACCACCATACTTTTGATTAGTTTTATTTAGATACATTCAAAGCTTAGAATAAACAGATACCATCTTACCATATACATATAATGTAATTATGAATATTGGAATATTAAATATTGTGAAAATTTTCACACTATCCGTTCAGTTGTTGAAGATTACAAATCATGGCAAAAATTCTAAAGTTCGCATCGCTCTAAAAAACATTGTTTTATTTCCTCACCTACGTTCGGCTTTAAAAGACGTGAGCACATCTCTTGCAGCAATAAAAATGCAAGGCAATTTTGAAAACATCCTGTATTTATTTCGGTGCAGATTTCAAGCAAAAAATTTACATCGTAAGATAATTGACAGTTTCTTAAAACTTTTTTCAAGTTACATTAGAGTTTTTTTTTATATTTTTTTTTGTAAATAATAGTTGCATTTAAATGCTACCGTTTAGCAATATTTATTAAAAGGATATGCATTTTTCATACTTTTTATTATTGATATACTTTTGTTTGAAATGATGGCTTCTAAAGTATTATTTGTCAAAAATTTAAATTACATGCATCAATGCAATTATTTTTTGTATTTATTGCTATTGTATCTTACTAGGGTCTTTTTTAAATTTCTAAAGGCTTTGAAATAAAATGCTCCCCCATCGATATAATTAAAATTTAGTATCTATACATTTCTAACACATTTTTAAAATAGAACATTTGTATTCAGAATTCAAATAATTATAATAAAATCAAGACAATTCACTATGGCATCGCTTTAGTTGCATCTTTAAACCTTGAAATAATTTTCCCAAATAAAATTTTAATGAGCATACGAAAATAAAATAGTGTAACTTGTAAATCCCCCTCTCCCGTAGAATCCTATATTAAATACATTAATGACGCAATAAAATATGCAATTGAACGCTTTATATAAAATAAACAGACATTGAAAAAAATAATTTTTTTAAAATCTTTATAAACGCATTACGGTACAGAGTTGTCTATATCAAGATTTAAATCTTTAAAGAGCAATTTTATTTGGAAAATGCTTGTTTTATTTATTTATTAAAAAGACTTCTTCAAAACTCTATTTAAACAAGTTTTAAAATGCAGTTTATGTCGAATTACCTTTTTTTTTAGAAAGATAGGAACGATTAAGTTTATGCTTGCTAATTTTTTTTCATATAAATCCGAAAATGAAAAAAGATAGAAAGAAAAGTTAGAAATAATTTACTTGGACTTAAAAACTTCTTCATTTAAGAAATAATTTTCAGATTAAAATATAAACACTACATTCCAAAATATTACGAAAGCTTCCACCGTTCAAATATTAATATTCCAAAGTACCAGAAAAAAAATCCATACAAAGTAATCCTCATACCATTAACACCTGTAAACATCCCCACCTAATAAGATAGCTAAAAACAAACAACTTTTCTTTCCAATGCATCGATTTCTTATTAACAGTCTCTCCTTTTTATCTCTATCCCGATAGCAAAGAAGCATACCGGAGAAAACCCTTTAAAAATGACTCACCTGGATTGTGATGCGAGTTCTCCATGACTCAAAAAGAATGCGCAACTATCCTTTGCGTCAGCAACTGGCAAAAATCCACTTACTGCCCGAGACCCAATAGCCTAGACATGCTTTAATACTTCTGGATTTCGGCTCTTCACCGTCTTGGCGACGGAGGATTTAGAGATTGTCGCCTCGTTGGCGACCTGCGCCTCTCTCTGTCTTTATCGGATCAGTTTGTTTGATTCTTTTGTTACTTTGCTTTTCTTTATCCCTATCTTTTTTCGGAAAAGGGGGAATCTCGGCTAGGGGTTAGATATTTTTTTATTAATGTTTATACGGTTTTGTAACATCTGTAATTGCATCGAATCAAATTGAATATATTAATTGAAATTAAAAATAAATAAATTATAATAAAGAAAAATGATAAAAAGTTAAATATAAAGAACAAATTTAGCCACCCAAGGTGCGCTTTTTTGTAATTATAATTAAATTATTCAATTAAATATGAGAGAGAGAATTAAAGTAAACGATGAAATATCGAGAAATTCACAATAGGAGAAAACTCGGAAATATCGGAAACTTTTCCGATATTAAAATTAAAGCAAACGAAAAATTATTTTTTGAACATATTTAAGCTAAATGTAATTAAAATTGAAGCAAACGATAAAAAATTGAAAAGTGATCTGATATGCCAAAAGTGATCCAACTAAAACAATAGCCCTTTGAGTGGCTATTGTCACGTTAATTTATATTAAAATATCATCGTAATTTTTAATACACTAATAATTAAAACTCCAATTGATCAAAAACAATCAAACTGGAATTTTTTTAGTCAAGCTTTCACATTTAGTTCATATAATCAGAGCTGTTGTTGTCCAATTATCCCGTATATCTAGCCCGGCGATATTTAAATCAAATTACGAGTTCGAGTCTACATTTCATCAACCATTCTTGTTCTGAAATGATGCGAATTGTTGCGTGTTTATTGGAATCGAGTTCCAAATTTCTCACATGTTATTAAGATAAGTGTCAATTGAGGTGTCGTCCTCGTTACTTGCTCGTGGTGTAGAGGTGTAAACATTTTCAGATGAGGTGGCTTAATTTGTTGCGTTACAAACATGTGCCGAGAGGACATGGTCGAGAACTCGCGGTCGGTATTTTTGTCGAATCATGGATTCGAGTCTTGAAAGACCAGCCATTAAAAACCTGCAGTGTAGAGGGGCTGATACTATTTGAATTCAGTCGAAGCTCATAGTCCTTGGAAAGGGAAGACTCCAGCTTGGGTGCCGACCTCGTCACTTGATCGAGTTTCAAAATTACGTTGTCCGTCACCAATATCTCCATGTTGTTTTTAAATGCAACGTTACTAAACAATCAAATAATCAAAACAAACATGTGGCTAATTTTCCGACCACAATCTGCGAGAAAAAATTCATGCATTTACTGTAATAAATTATTTGCGTTTCTTAATGCAATTTCATGCAGTTGATTTTTATGGACCTTTCATGGTGAATAAGAATACATCACTTTGATATCGAATATAGAGGTATAGAGGTCGAAAGAATTTGATGTAGAGGAATTTGAAAGAGAGAATTTGATACAGAGGTCGAAAGAATACTCTGAACGATTCCTTTGAAGACAATGAAGAAAGCACCTATATTGATTGATTGGTTTTATGGGATTTAGAGCAACAACAGAGACGCCTTTTAAAACGTTGTGGCCGCTGTTGACTAGTGGTCATGGTCGTGGACTCGAGGCACACGGTTTTCTCCGAGTTGAGTCTCGATGTTACTAAAGGCCCGATGTGTAGCCGTCGCTGATGCCCGTTAAATCTATCGAAGCCCAAAGTCCTCCTGCTGGTGTGGTGTGGAAGTTAGGAGGGATGACAGCTCAGGTGTCGTCTTCGTCACTTGATCGAGACTCAAAATTACGTAAACAATAGCCCACGTGTTACTTCCAAAGTGACTTTAATAAAACCGAACCTCTGTAAAATTTTCTTTTAATTCAAACCACTTATATTGATCAATTGTTTATTGGCAACGCCTTTAGAATCAACACGATGGCTATTGGCAACGAACTTTGTAATTCTGAACCTGAGTCAAATGATGGGGATGACACCTGAGCTGTTCTCCCTTCACTCTCCAAGCCAACGTGAGGAATTGGAACATTGACAAAGCAACGTTCATGAAACTCGCTACATAGCGGATATTTAGACACATTTGGACTCGAACTCAACACTCGAAGAAAACAATGCCAGCCGTGAGTTCGCGACCTTGACTACTCGATACCATGTTCACAAAGCATTTCCAAGAAAGTTCTGTAGATACGATTGAAGTTTACATAAAAAAATTCATTTATATGTTATAGCCACAGTAGTCCAGTGGTCACGGTCGCAGATTAGCGGTCTGCGATTTTCTTGGAGCCGCGGGTTCTAGCCTTGAAGCCACTAAAGGTCCACGTTAAATCTGTCGAAGCTCAAAATGCTCCCGATGGCTTAGCTTTAGTTTAGTTTAGTTTTTATTAGCGTTGCACTAGAAGCAACACGAGGGCTATTGGAGACGGACCTCGTAATTTTGAGCCACGGTCAAGTGACGAGGACGACACCTGAGCTGGCACCCTCCGCTTTTAACATCCACACCGCACCAAGTTCTCCCGATAGTATGGTGGAAGTTTGGAGAGGGAGGTGCCAGTTCAGGTGTTGTCCTCGTCACTGGCCTGATGTTCAAAACTAGCGGTTCATAGCCAATATAGCCCTCGTGTTGCTTCTAAATTCGAAGTTAATATAATCAAACTGTTAATGTCGCTTTTAAGTAAAAGAGTTGACTATGTGAGGATGATAAAATAGATTCTTATTTCCTAATTACCATCCAAATGGAAAGTTTTGGCAATTAGAACAACATCTATAGAAGTGTTGCACGATATTTTTTTCCCTGTCGAAATTATTGTTAGTTATTGTTAGCATATATAACAAGGAAACGACAAACACTTGTTGATTTTAGGAATATAGCTTCGCAAATTTATTTTTCATTAAAGGAAAAGCAAATATTTACCGCGATTCATGTGCAATTAAAAATTTTATAAACAGCGGAAACGTCTTAAACTGATCAATTTTTAAATTCAATCAAGGAGAAATTCTCAGTTATGGAAGATAAGTCCAAAACTACATCTTTTCCCCGCAATTTATATTCTTCCTAGATTGAAAATATTTTCACCACGGATATCAATTTTCAACTCATAACAGCAAAAGAGGGGGTACATTTGAAAATCACTTTTTAAAAGTATCTTATTCTGAGGTGCATTGAAACATTTTGTCGAAAACGGTTAGTTATAGTACATTCTCAACTTGTTTACAAGACCACCCACTTTTGGCAGAAATGCGTTATTTTCTTTTCCCCCTCTCTTCTCCCAAAAAAGGGTGATTCTCTCCATCCATCCCTGTAAAGAAAAACTCATTACATAATGGAAAATCCCTGTTTGATTTGAACACATATTCAAACTCTTGTGAAACAGAACAGTTTTTTTTTAAAAAAACTTTTTCTTTCAAAAAAAAGTGTACCCTCTAAATACAAAATCATTAAATAAATAACCAATGAAAATTATTATTTTGGACGACTAAATATTAAGATAAAGACGACTAAATATTAAGATAAAGACGACTAAATATTAAGATAAAGACGACTAAATATTAAGATAAAGACGACTAAATACTACCGGCCGTAATTTTAATCCTATGGAATTTTGACTACCGTTCTCAAATCTTTACAATTTTATCTATTTGAATGTAATAAAGTGCATCCGAAAGAACAAGAAAATAATGAAGGTTTCTGCGGAATGATCTTTTTCTCCGATTTTTAAAAATATTTTCATTCTCATTTTAATGATTCGGTTGTGAGTTTCTCAGGTCATTAAAAACATTCTAAAATAATTTTAAACATTGAAGGAAAAATGTAATTCCGCACGAACCCTTGTTATGTTTTGCTCTTTCTGGTGCATTTTATAGCACTTAAATAGATAAAATGGTAAAGATGTCAGAACAGAAGTAGAAACTCCATAGGATTAACATTACTTCCACGAAATCATAATGGCCGGTAGACGGGATGCCTTAATAATAAAACGTCCTTTACTTTTATACTATGGTAGAGCCTTTGTAACTTCATCTTTCTTAGCAAAAATATGCGCTAAAAAAGTGATATGTTATTTTTTATTAACGTCGCACTGAGAAGCAACACGAGGGCTATTGGCAACGGACCTTTTACATTTCATTCAAATGACGAGGACGACACTAAACGTGCATCTCCTCCTCTAAAATACCACACCACTTTCTTTGGAGGACTTGGGACTTCGAACAGATTTAAAGTGCATCAGCTTTGCTATACGTTGGGTCTTGCATAGCATTAGGGCTCGAACCCACGACTGGGTGAAAACAAAGGTGGCTACGAGTCCACGGCCATGACCGCAAGACTACCGCAACCACCCCCGCTAAACAAATTAGTTTGCCAGAAATTTAATAGCAATAACAGAGCACTGAATAATCGGAATTACTATTCAGAAAATAAAGGGTTAGAAGTTCCTTTAAAAGGTTCCAAGAAACATTAACTGTTGCTGGAATTTTTTTCTGTTGCAAACTTTTGAACTTATAATGAAAATATGGTATTTAAATGTCAATTAGCTAATGTTTTCTAAACTGTGGAGTATGCTAACCCCTAGGGTTTGTTAATAGGTCAACAGCCTTGATAAAAAGGATTGATATTCCGAGAATAACATTGAAGAGAAAAAGTGCCTTCATTAAAAAGTATTCTTAAAATACACAATTAAGGATTCCAATCGAACTAAAAAACCATAAATTGTTTGAAGTCAGATTTACATTTTTCAATAATATATTCATTCAGACGTGTCATAAAAAGTTTTTGTACGTAACACAAAAATTCAATCGAAGTATGTATAATTATAGAAGGTAATATAAAAAAAAATGTATGTACTCTATAGCATCTAAAGTAAGCAAAAATATGGTCTAAAATTACGTCATGTAAAATAGTACATGGTAAACAAAATTCTGTATGCATACATTCGTAGAAAACTTATTTGTGTGAAAAAAAGCAAAATTTTTAATTTTTACAAAACGTCCTGAACTTGGAATGAAAAATAAAAAAAGAAAAAAAAAAGATTTTTTGTAGAGCGTGAGGAACATAGTTTGAATAGAATTTTTTTTTTTCATATATCTTATGGTAACAACATCCGGGTTGGCCGCGGTAGCTTAGTGGTCATGGTAGTGAACTTGCGACCGGCGATTTTCGTCGAATCGTAGGTTCGAGCCTTGATACCCCTTTTGACGAGCCGGAGCTGATGGACGTTAAATCTGTTGCGGTTCAAAGTAACTCCGTTGGATATGTGTAGAAGTTAGGAGAGAATGGTGTCAGCTCAGGTGTCGCCCTCGTCACTTGACCAAGGTTTACGAGGTCCGTCACCAATAGCCTTCGTGTTGCTTTTAGTGCGACGTTAATAAAACCATTCATTCAACTACGCCTGGCACCTTAATATTATTTTCTTAGGTTGTGTGTTGAGAAAATACATTCAAAATTCTTCGAAGGAAATTATGCAAACGATATATCTTTGTAACAATATTTAATATTTTAATCATAAAAATGACTATAATTCTACTACACACTCAGTATTAAACAACTTTTGAGTACACTTATATATTGATTGATTATTTATAGACCACTGAGAAACAAAACATATTTGCTATTGGCGAAAGTTCACGTAATTTTGAGTCTCGGTCAAATGACGAGAAAGGCACTCGAGCTGGCACCACTCTCCAAACTTCTACATCTTGCTAACAATAGGGCTTTGAATCTTGACATATTTAGTGTTCATCAGTCCCATTACACGACGAGTATTTAATGGACTCGAATCCACGATTCGACTGAAACAACACCAGCGATTATGACCATTCGGCTACTGCGTCCGCAAGTATATTCATATAAGAACAATGTTTGTATTTCTAATTATGATTTGAGAGAGAGAGAGAGAGATCTTTATTATATTTATTTTAGTGAAAAGAGAGGGAGTAATTTTTAGCATATTAAGACATTAATTTGATAACTTCCAATATTAAAACAGGCAGAATTTATAGAAAAGAATAGAAACATATTTCCATCGAGACATATACTCAAGAGTCTCATTAGTGAAATAATATAAAAACAATTTAATTAGAAAAACTTAAGGTATCCGTACACTTTCGGAGAAAATTTTTTAAAATACATTGATATTTGCTATCAAAATATTTTTTAATGCTAAAATATAACATAAGACTAAAAAAAACGCATTTCATAATCTGCTTTTAATTCAAATAAAAAAAAATTTGGAGTGGAAAACATGGTGAAAATAGTACATAAATTGATTAACAGAAGAACGCTCTTAACTAAAAAGTAAACAAAGATATCATTATTCTTTGCATTTTATCTGATATAACAATGAAAAATCAAACAATGAAAAATCAAAAAAAAAAAAAAAAAAGTTATAACGATATACGATTTACACCTTTGTTACTAAAAGCGTATCAATTTTACAACCATGAAAGTAGTAGGAGTTCCTAAAAACTATATAAAGAAGATACTTGCAAAATTTAAATTAATTTGGTTCATTAATTTTTCTGATATCTACGTTGTCATATGTATATATATTGAGAAAACTCATTTTGATAAAAATGAAAAACAAACTTTCCAATGCAATTAAAAATTAGCTACCGAGTAAAATTCAAACCCCTGTAACTTTAGCTCTAAATAAGGTATAAGCGTAATTCAAACACAATTAGAAAGAAAAAGTTTCAATTTTAAACTGACATTAAAGTTAGAAAATCGAACATTTTGACAAAAATGACGTTTTAAAGGTATACGGATACCTTAAAGAAAAAAACTGATTGTAAAAAATTGATTCGGTTTAGGAGCTTCCTGTAGCAAAATCAGCAACGATTTTTCTCTTTTTTTTATATTCAAATATAAGCTTTCAGCACAGAACAACAGAGCTCTTTTAACTGTACCGAATTTTGGAGAGTATACATTAAAACTTTTAGTGAAGATAGTGAACAATTTTAGACCGCTGTACATCAGGAGAATGATTATAGGAGAATGATTATGTACATCAGGAGAAGGATTATGTACATCAGGAGAATGATTATGCACATCAAGAGAATGATTATGCACATCAAGAGAATGATTATGGCTGAGAGATTTATTCAGGAGAAACCACTGGCTTAGATCATCCGGAATTGACACCTGAAGCACACACATTCACATTTATAACCTTGTTTAGAAATGATCAAAAATTTTACACTCATTTTGTACGATGTTATTTCCTCTTCATTCAGCAAATATAAATTGGTATTGTTGCCAAAGAATATTTATTATACATATGTCTGTTGTAATTAAATAAGAATAAATACAACACTACATCTGAACGCGGCCCAAATATATATGTCTCGACTATCTACCATCCAAATGCAAAACACCAAAACTAAAATTTAAATAGAGATATTTCAATTCTGTAAATTTTATTATGGTGAATTGAATCTAATTTAGGATTTGTCTCTCTCTCACAATTATAACCCTGAAAATTAAATATTTATAGGATGTCGTACTTGAACATATTACAGAAAAACCGTACAAATGTGTGATAAGTTATGACTTTTATCATCAATAAAATGCAAAGTAATCGCATTATAACAATAGGTGAAGTTCAAGTCCTGAACTAACTTTCATAGAGCATTCCATGAAAGTTTCATAACATTATATATATAACTGATTTCAGTACGATGTTTTGCACTGAAGCAAAATATGAAAATCTTGATTTCGAGAAAAAGCTGAAAATATATTTCAACCCAGAAACTTACTTAATTAAATAAACATTTAACATTAAAAGGCCCCTGATTTGTAAAGTTCACTATCTATATTACTTAAATAATTTATCTCTTTCTTCCTGGTGGCCTTTAAAACTTTCCTACTCTTACATTTTACATGTAACGCTTCAATTCCCTGATTCGATTGTAATCCAACTTTTTTGTATCCCTTTACAGTGAAGTAGCCCGGATTTTCAATATTCAACTTATTTAAGACTTTTAAGCAGTCTTGATGTCCTTCGTTAAATTGTATAATTGCATCATATACACCCAATTTCGCAGTTTTCCAACAAACAAAAACTTCCTTTGGGACTCTTTATCATATTACACCATTAAAATATTCATTTGCATTTTGGGTCTTAGGAAATTCATCTCGCATGTTGGAAGATATTTTGATGGCGATATTGCGTAAAATGTCAATGGAAAACAAACATTAAAGTTCCATTTCCGGTAGCAGAATGCTATTTCCAGTTCTAAAATTTGAACACAGACTATTATTAAAATGCTTGTAACTCAAGTTCTGTGTAAGATAGAAACAAAATTGAAACTGATTTAGAAAGCTAAGAAATCCGGCTTTAATAATAGACCGTAAAAAAATCGACTTTTTCACCGAAAATCGCGTTTTAAAGGTAGGCGGATACCTTAAATATTTCGCTCTCTATACCACCAAATCTCTCTCTCTAAATCTCTATCTTTCACTCTCTAAATTTCCCTCTCTCTTTCTCTCATTAATCGTCTAATTATCTACAGCTAATTGTCTATTTCTCACTCATTAATTGTTTTCTTCTCTTTTTCTATCCCTTTCTCGTCTATATTTGTTTATTTCTCTTTCTTTAATTTTCTGTTTCACTCCCTATTTAAATCTCTATTTTTCTATTTCTAACTGTCTATTTGTCACATCTAAAGGCCTATTTCCCTCTCTCTAACTGTCTGTTTCCAACTCTCTTTCTAAATTGTTTATTTCCTCTCTCTCTCTCTCTCTCTTCAATTCTCTCCTTACCTTTAATTTTCTCTCTCCCTCTAAAAATCTCTCTTTTTATCTACATTTTTCTCTCTCCTCTCTCTAATTCTCTCCCCCATCCCCTTTTTAGTCTCAGTTTTATCTCTTTCTAATTATCTCGATTTCTGAGTGCGTAAGTGTGCATGCACTATGCACGGCCATACTATAATTATGTGATCGCTTTTCAAAATTCCAAAAGATGCCGAAATTTGCAATTTAGTCTCATAATTTCGAATGACGATCACATGACTAGAACAACACCTTGAAAATAAAGTTGATTTATTATAAAGTTGAAACTCTACTCTCAACATCCATGCAATATTAACGTGAAAATTTTGGACCCGATAATTTTAGCAAGTATTATCAACTTCTGAACATGACAAGTCTTTAGTAAAATCGAGATTCAAGCCTTTGGTTCGAAACATCGCCAGCAGCGAGCTTGATGCCATGACTATTCCTCCAAAGGGGCTTCAAATCTCAAAATGAACAACAGGCCAGATGCTGAATGTGGATTATTGACTATTGTTTCGAAACGAAATTGAAAGTTGGTTCAGCACACAGACAAACACTTCTATTGAGATTTTAAAAGTTTATGCAATTCAAAATAACAAGGATTCCTTCTCACAATCCGGAAATGAATCTATCAGGATTTTTTTTTCTGCAGATACTTATTTCAATGAGACACCAATGATCTTCGTAGAAGAATCCGTTCCAATAAATTTTGATGGAGACAAGATCAAAACCATATTATAGCTCTTTCTAAAGGGATTGGTTTGTTTTAGTTGGTTTTATTAACGTCTCACTAGAAGCAACGCGAGGGCTATTGGCTTCGTAATTTTGAATCTCAGTCAAGTGGCGAGGACGCAACCTAATTTGGCACTTCCTCTCCTCACTTCCATACCGCACCAACGACCATACCGACTTTGAGTCTCGACAGATTTAACATGTATCGGCCCGGTCTGTATAAAAACCGCCGGCCGCGAGTCCACGACCCTGACCACTAGGCTACAGCGGCCACTTCTAAAGGGGGACTTATCTTCCTGCCCCATGATGATGGGCGCCATTTCAAACAGTTCTTTTCAATATTTGTTGAAATGACATAGTGCTACTAATTTGTTTCATCCGTCGTTTTTTTTTTTAAATGTCCTTCAAAAGTTAAGGAACGGCCTGTTTTTTGACACCCATTTTAAAAAACGAGAATAAAAGTAAACATATAGTAAATACGAATCAAAAAAAGAATGAAAAAAGGATAATAAAAATGAACAAAAAGGAATAAAATAAAATCGTAAAATTGAATTTTCAGTAAAATGAACGAAATGGCCAACTCGGTCTCCGGACCTTAATCCGATGGAGCATCTATGGTACTTCCTTCTCAGACAGGTTAACAAAGACTTTACCAAGGGATATCCGTGAAGCTTCCCTAAATTAACATCTGGGGTTTCTTTCTTACATTATATTTAAATATCCATCTTATTTTCACCCGAGTGAAACCTAATTAGGCTAACTAAATACATTTTAGAAGTGGAGTTCATAAATATAATCAAATCGAATGAAAGTGGCAGAGAATTGAATTGAAAAAGGTTACGGTAATAAGAACACTCGTATGAAGTCCCGAGGATTATTTGCGTGCCTGTGTGATTTTTGGAGAGTAGGACCTGACGCTGTCGGGTTGATTAACTATTAGAGGAAGTACATGCATCGTTTTCCGGTCAGAGTATTCTTTCATATATAAGTTGTTAGTGCCCGTGTATATGACCGGGAATCCGTTGAGAATATTTTTCCCAAATTGGAGAATCAATAAACTCTATTTTGAAGTATAATTTACTATTAACCCTCCAAAGGGCTATTATTTTAGTTTGATCACTTTTGGAGTACCAGATCACTTTTCAATTTTTCAGCGTTTGCTTCAATTTTAATTACATGTAGCTGATATGATATTCAATTTAATAATTTATCGTTTGCATTATTTTTAATTATATTTATCTTAAATATATTCAATTTAATAACTTATCGCTTGCTTTAAGTTTAAAATTGGAAAAGTTTACTATTGTCTATTTCTCTATAATCCCTAGTTTATTTAATTATTATATTTAATTGAGTAATTTAATAATAATAATTATGTAAAAAAAAAGTGCAGCTTGTGTGACTAAACCTGTTCTTTGCAAAACATTGCTTTTTCATTTTTTAATTACTTTATCTCTGATTGAAACTAAATTTAAATTTAGATTTTTGATTAAAGTAATAAATACGATGTCAGAAGAGACGGGTAATAGATTACGTCACAACTGAAGTCCTCCTTCGAAATTGTTTAATGAGCTGGAACAAAGGCTGCTCCTTGTTTGGGCGTTGCTTCCACAATGACTGCCCATACTGTCAATCAATTGATAACTTGTTTGACAGTATGGGAAGTTATTGTCCCCAACGCATTTCAAAAAGGTGCAGACACAGTGTTTATTAAAACCTAAGCATCTAATTTTCCCCAAAAATATCCGATTTATTTTTAATCAAACTGTGGGACTTTTTAAAAAAAAAAAAAAAAGGGTAATTATTTTTTACAAATCATTTTCGAGTTACGATTTTGTATCCTTAAAACTCAAAAAATAACTATTTAAAATAACTATTTTCCTTGTGAGTGAGTGATTGTAGGTTTATGACGTGCGAGAGTGAAAGATGACTATGTTGAACCAATTACTTATTGAAAATTCCACAAGTTTTTTTAAACCAAAAGAAAAAAAAAAGTAGATATAAGACATAGTTTTAAAAAAAATAATTGCAAATACGACTTTTCTATACCTTAAATCTTGGAGGGCGTTATTATTTCACTAATAAAGGATAAAGAGAAACGGCGCATCAAACTTCCATTTTTCCTGCTAATTTAAGAGGATTGCCAGTATGGTCATTACCGCGTCTTCCCCGAATTGTTAACCACAAATGTTTTGAATTATAAAGCAAATGAATGCTTCTTTTACTTGCGATTAAAATCTTTCGAACTCTTTTCTTAAAAATCATTTGTTTCTTTTAAATAAGTTCAGAAGATTTTCTCCTTCATCGTTTTATGTTGGATTGCTATGAATTTTAGATCTTTTTTTATACTTTAAATTATCTGTACAGTAATTTTTTTTTTAAAATCTGGTTTGAAGTCGAAGTTTTTCGTAAATAATGAAGCTCATTTTCTTTAAATTGGGCAATAAAAATCGTGCTTATCTTTCTCGATCAGCGAAATGTTAAAACGAATGAAGAAAACATCGAGTAAGAAATAATTTTTTGTTTCACAAAAATAATGGAGTTCCAGAATGTAATTAAATTTACAGGAATGTGATGATGATTTAGATTATATCTTCGAATCGCAGCTATTATGAGTGAAGATTTATTTCCCCTGGCATATCCTCCGCAATACAATGGATAATAATTACATATTCGGGAGAATTCGGACAAAATTACTTACGCACCCGTGGAAATTACAGAAATTTATTTATTCTGCTGCATTGGAATTGAGAAAATGATAGCTTAATTATAAAAAAGTTATGAAATATTAGAAGATATTAAAAATAATTTTAACTGTATTACGGATGGAAAATCAGAAACGAAAAACTTCTGATGAGAGAAACAATAAGTTTGTTGATTACTTTAAACAAGGAATTGGGTCAATACTTGCACATCATACACCTTTTAACCAGTGGTGAAATAAATACCTCTTTCTACCCATTAAATGTTAATCCAAGCATGTTTTTCTTAATACAAAGATAAATATATGATTATAATAATTATATTTGGTTTGTTTAAAGCATATTTATTGCTAAGATATATTTAATTTCATATTTTATCGTTTGTTTTTATATTAATATCTTAACAGAATATTACTATGTTTTTTAGTAATTTATCATCGTGATAACAAGTTGCCGTTTTGAAATAATGACGTCAAATAAAAATGCGCGGGCATAAAATAAAAGATACATGGTGTTAGATTCAAAAGATTATATACATTATAATATATTATGAATTAAAAAATTATTTCTTTTGGTTTGCTTTAAGATATATTTATATTGCTAAGATATATTTCATTTAACATTTTTGTCTGCTTTTATTTTCATATCCGAACAGAATATCATTGTCTACTTTAATAATTTATCATTTGCTCTTATTTTAATAGTTCATTTAATAATTTATTTTTATGGCAGAATAATCTGTTATTCTTTTTGTTGTTAAAATTGGTAACCTTTTTTTTTGTGCCAAGATTGCTTTGCTTGCAATATTAAAAATGCATTAGAAATTTAAAGAAGGTATTTTTTCTTGATAGTAATAGATTCTGTTAAACCTGGGGCTCGGAAGTACGCTTCATTTAAGGTAATTAATATTCATTGAATAATTCTACTTTTTCGAGAACTGAAAAGAAGAAGAAAAATCTTAGCATATGTTCAATGAAATTAGTAAAACCAATTTATTTTACTTATTTATTTATTTTGGAATTTCAATGCAGCATGATTTATTTTGTCCTCTTTCTATAAGCAGAAACATTCCACAGAAGCATCGACTATCAGGAAAAGAAAATACCATCTTCAAATTCCAAGAGTACTTTTATTTTCACGAGCAAAACATTCTAAAGCACAAAAGCGTTGCCAATGTTAAGAAAAGAAAGAATAAAAACAGACGATTCTGCCATAAAAATCAATTATTAAATTAAGTATTAAAGTAAGAGCAAACCTTAAATTATTAAAGTAGACAATAGCATCCTGTTCGTATATAAAAATAAAAACAGACGATAAAATTTTAAATTATATGTATCTTACCAGTGGAAATATACCTGAAGGCAAACCACACACAGCCACAAGATAAAATAAATAACGGCGCTCTCGCGAGAGCAGAAAGAAACCCCACTGTGATATCTCAGTATAAGCAACGATTTCACTTGGAACACGTTGAAACAAGTTGGAAGAAGGGTCATCGATTATTTTTTATCAGGACTTGTACACATATCTTTTCTTTTTCTGGAAAAGGAGCACCAAAGTTTTAGACTCAGAATACTCTCAAACCAATTGACATGGGTTATTTTTATAATTTTTTTTTCCTATATATACAAATTTTAAAATTTAAATTTTTCTACAAATTTACAGAACAGAAAAAATATTCTGATCTCAACAATCAAAGCGAATTCAATTCTGACTCCCTCACCTATTTACTCTACCTCATACACCCCCTCCCAATGATAACTTAAGTTTCTTCAAGACCTTGCTTAGAGTAAATGTTTTGTGGTATTTTTAATACCACTTTTTCAAAGTCTTTTCTTTAATTCACAATAAATTTCTCAAACAGCACAATTAATTTCAAACATAATGTTTATTATCTTATTTAATTCAGGGGCAAGATACATACAGGTCGATGCTAAACATATAAAGTCACCCTGATGCGAGGATTAAAGGCCGTAAGATCTATGTGCTTCGAAAAACAATTCAATCTAACACATCAATCAATAACTCCCGAGACTAACCCAGAGATGGCGCTCGTAGTAAACCAGTAACCAGGTCTTTCTAGAGTACTAACCTTTGCTTGAAACGTGTCAAAATTTTAAGTCGATCGGACCAGAAACAGCTGAGTTACCGAGGTTGGAGTAAAGTCGTTTTGTAGTTTGTTTAAAAAATGGAAAAAACCGAGTTTCGTGTTCTGATAAAACATTGTTTTTTAATGGGTAAAAACACCGTGCAAGCGAAACAATGGATTGAAAAATGTTACCCGGACTCTTGTCCATCAAAAGCAACGATTTGTCGGTGGTTTGCCGAGTTTAAACGTGGTCGTACCGACACAAATGACGCGGAACGCTCGGGTAGACCTGTGGAAGCCGTTACACCGGAAAATGTGAGTGAAGTGACAAAAATTATAATGAAAGATCGTAAAGTGAAGCTCCGTGAGATTGCTGAGATGACACAGATATCATATGGAAGTGTATTTACTATCCTTCATGAAAAATTGAGCATGAAAAAGGTTTTTTCCAAGTGGGTGCCGCGATTGCTTTCGATGGAACAAAAACAGCAACGAGTCGATGATTCAGAAAGCTGTTTATCGCTATTTACTCGCAACAAAAAAGATTTCTTGCGGGAAAAAAAAAAAAGATTTGGAAAAGCGTTGGAACGATTGTATCACCCTAAAAGGTGATTAACAAAAGGTGTTATGTTGATGAATAAAAAAAAAAATTTGCAAAAAAAATGTTGTTTTCAATGTTAGACTCGGGAGTTATTGATTGATGTGTTACATAAAGGGGTCATCGAGAGGCGTTCGCGAGCAGTTCTTTTGATGCGTATTCGTCTGCGAGCAGTTCGGCTTACGAGTGTACATGGTTTTTAAAAACAGAATTACATTTAAAAGGAAAGAGGGTGCTTGTATTCATTTTTTATATGTTTGTGTACAAACAATTTTGGAAAATGAACGTTGACTTTCTGGATGAAATAGATTCTAGAGAACAGAATAAAATCATATAAAAGGAAGCAAACAAAATAAAATAGATTGAAATTGGTTTTACTAATCTCATTTCTAACAAACACTAACATGCTTCAACTAGAATGCCATTTTTCATGAAGCAAGCATACTTCCGTGCCCCCAGGCTCCATAAAAACAATAACTATCAACAAAAAAGAAAATATCTTCTTCAATTACTCATGCATTTTTAATTTCGGAAGCAAAAACATTTTATACTACAAAAATGTTGTCAATGTTAAAAACAGAAAAATGAAAACCATCGATTCAAAAATCAATTATTCAATTAAATATTTACATAAGAGAAAACGATGCATTATTACAGTAGACAACACTAATCTGTTCAGATTTTAAAATAAAAGTAGACGATAAAATATTAAATTAGAAATATTTTAGCAATGTAAATGTACCTTAAGCAAACTAAATGCATTTATTATAAGGGTAATGTATTTTAATGTCAATCTTTTGAACCTTACACACCGTTATCTTTTATTTTGTGCCCACGAATTTTTGTTGACGCCTTTCTCTCAAAATAACAACATGTTAGCACTTGCTAAAAAAAATCAGAGATTCATTATAAAATGTTTGCAAAGACAAGTATGTTAGGCATTAAAATAGTTTTTAATGAAATATAAATCGACTGCTAGAGAATCAGGAGTGAAAACTTCTGTTGAGGAAGAATATTTTTTTTTATTGTTTTAAATAAGTAATTCGCTCCACATTTACTCATGCGTCTTTTGAAAATTATAAACTAAATAGTACAATTTTATCTTTTAAATCATAACATTAAATGCAAAAACAGGAATTTTCCTTCCTATAGAAAGAAAAAGATAAAATAATAATAACAAATAGTTTTTTAAACATATGCTTTCTTTCAAACTTCACACTTTGGATAACATAATTTTTGTACCTTAAATTTTAAGTAACATTCGCTTGTCAGTAACATTCGCCTGTCTTGAAGATTTGGCAACTTAGAGAAAAACTTGGCGTAAAATTTAATTCCTTAAATAATTAGTTTTAATCAATATAGATTTTTAATAATTATAATCAAATTATTTCCTGTCATCCCAAACAATCGTGGAAAGAAATTTTAGCTCAATTGAGCGCTTTAAAATGTGAGAAAAAAGCTTTTAAAGTTTTGACCCAGACATACAATGTGAGTAAAAGAAAGCCCATTTAAAACCCCATTAATAAGTCATAGAAAGTAAATCCTGAAGAAAAAAAAAGAAATAATAATTCATGCTGTTGCTTTGAAATAATAAAAGTTATAAAAGATGGGAAAAAATTAAAAATAGCTTTTAAATGAAACATAGAATGACTGCTAGGAAATCAGAAACGAAATATTTGTTATGAGAAAAAATGTTTTTGATATCTGAATATAAACAATTTGGTCATTTATCACGTATTATACGCCTATTGAGCAATTATTAGCAAAATAACGCCTTAATCTACTCATTAAATCATGTAAGCGAATTAAACAGTGAAAAGAAAATTATAATTACAATTTTCAGCACAATAATGATATAAGTATTAGCTTTGTGAAGGAAAATTAAAAAGGAAAATAGAGAGAATCACTGAAATAGTCCATATATATATATATATAAAGTCCCTTAAAATCCCTTCATTCAATACCTCATGATTATCACATTATCTAAAAAAATCTCTCCATATAAATTCGAAGGAAGATAAAATTCCCTCTTTTCCGCTGTAGCCAAGATAGCGAAGCCACGTCTTTGGTATTCTCCATTTTCACCATGCAACCCTCCCTTTGTTATATTTAATGCCTCTCTCTCATCAAAAGGAGTAAAGATCCTTTCGTGTCAATATAAAGTAAATCCGATCGTCTGAATTAAATTTTTTTTTCATCACCAAACACAATCTGCAAACCAAAAAGTTTCTTAAGTAGTCAAAGATATATGACATAATGTAGTATATAAAGAAAAAAGTAATTACTTTATTTTAATCTGTTCGCCTGTTTTTTCGGACAAACTCTCATCTTGCTTTCTTGTGGATTGGTTTCAAATCCGATGGCACTTTTAATCTTGATGTAACAATGTAAGAGGTGGACTTTAAGAGAATTCTGACTGTTTCTGATGACACTTTTAGAACACATAAGTCTTCTGGATCGAGGATAGCATGGAATTTGATGCTACTGGAGGATAGCATGAATTTGATGCTTTCTTAAGGATTGGTTTCAAATCTGATGGCGCTTTTAATCTTGATGTAACGATGTAAGAGGTGGGCTTTGAGAGAATTCTGACTGTTTCTGACGACACTTTCAGATCACTTTAGTCTTATCTGGTCCGAGGATAGCATGGAATTTGATGCTACTAGAAGAATTAGTCTTTCAACTATTTTAAAAAGTACAGACGGACTTCTCGGATGTTTAATTGTTCCATTAGTTGTCTTAATCCAAAGAAAATCTCCAATATCATTTTGAGATCACCTTGTTTTACGCCCGAATTATCTAACTCCATTTCCACTATGATTATAAGTTTCAATAAAACCGTTCTCGCGTTCTGTGATAATTGTAAACCTCACGGATATAGTTAAAAATTCCAGTATCTCTACAAAGATATCTTTCGGATTGTAGGATCCTTCAAGCCATTTACGCACCAAACACTCTTGCTATCTGTGTGATCCTAATCCCGTTAGTTGAGAAGCGGATAATTTCGGAACTCTAACCTCACTTTCCTCATCACTACTCTGGAATCTTGATCATTCAAAATCCGTCTTCTACGAAGTTTATTAAAATATATATCTGGTTGTTTCGTAATTCCTTTCAATAATTTGGACAGGGTGTTTCCCAACTTTGTTTGCAATTAAAGCGAAAGATTTTTTTGATTTCTCATTAATTTAATTATCAAATTTCGAGCGACAACAAAAATAGTCTTTCTTCGATCCATTTTACTTGGAATAGGAACAAGTTAAACAGCTTAAAGTATACTCAAGATCCAGTTTTCAATAATGGCATGCAACATTGTAAATTCCTGCTTAAATAAAAGGGAAATCGTGTGACGTTCTACAAAAGCACTTAATATATGTAGATATTTATGACGTGAATTTAACTTTTTTTTTTTTTGCATAATCAGAAGAAGGTGCATAACTAGGTTTTTATCACTTACTTTTATAAAATATTTCCTATTTTATAAAATGTAACATTACCTTCAATTTAATTTCTCCAAATATTTATATTTTAATTAATCTCTCATTCTTTTAATTGGTATTAATAAGTGTAATTTATAACATTACGTACTTAGAGATCAATTAATATAAAATTTAAAATTTATCCATATATATCTGTAGATTCTTTTTTAGTAATAAATAAAACTTTACGATATTTCCTCGTGTGTGTGTTTAGAAGCTATAAAAGGCATCATCAAATGGATGTCAAGATTGTTTTATTTTCTAACTTTAGATTTCTTCTCAAAAGTTACAAGGAGTTTATTTCAATGCAATGTTAGACTACTCTTTCATTCAAAGGATGTGCTATCAAATTATTTTAAAAATTGCGTAAAAATTGTTCCTAAGGAGTTTCATATTTTCTTCTTTGAAAAAACACCATAAGTTCCCCGATTCTCACCATAGATGAAACAAAATTAGTATCATTGTTTAAGCGCAGAAAATACTAAATCCTGATATTAATCAATTAATTTAATTAATACTATTAATTCCCTCTCCTGAGATTATTTTATTGCATTGACTGTGATTGTATATTTAATTAATAATTAATAAATAACCTAGATCGTCTGCTGTTTGTAAAATCAACACGAGCACACAAGCTATAACACGGTGTTATAACTACTTTTCGTAGTCACAGAAGAAAAGGGCCCAGATCACTAAACAATTATTTTATTACAAGGACAACACATTTATGATTTACATACATAGTAGAAACAAAGAGATATTAAGCCGAGTATGCGCCGAGGGATTTCCCCGTTAATGCTCATAATTGTTTTAGTGCTCCGAACACCTTGAGTTCATATGCTAAACTGAATGCGTGACGCAGTTATTGCAGAGGGCGTTGCAGGATTGAGGGGAGAGGAAATACATTGGTTACATCCTCCCCCTCTGGTTCCACAGTCGTCCCGACAAGGAACCAGCAGTCACAGTTTTCCTAGGTCTACCTCTCTTTCTTAGTGGCAGAATTGGGGCATTGGAGCGTCCTTGCTCAAACGCTTTCAAGGCAGAAGTGTAAAACACTCCAAGAGGTGTAGTTGGATTTTCCAAGCTGGAAACTTCATATGTAGTTGGAGACCTTCGAGACATAATCACATAAGGTCCATCTCTGCGTGGGAGGAACTTGGAAGTTTTTCCTTCTTTAGCACTACTCATGGGGTGTGAGGTGACATAGGCTTTATCACCTGGATGAAACAAAGTTGCTTCACGTCTTCTCTTGTCAGCACTGACCAATAGTTTTGCTTGTCGTAAACCAGGATGGCAAGACGAGGCTTTAGGTCTCTGTTCTTTCGTTCCACGGGGTTTGCTTGTGGATGGTAGACAGGAATCAAAGATTGTTTGATGTTTAGAAGGTAACACAGCTGTTGCATTACAGCTGACACAAACTGTGTACCATTATCACTTATGATACGACGAGGGATTCCGTATCTTAGAAGGACTTCTTCAAGGAGGGTTGTAGCATACTCTTTGGCAGTTGCAGATGGCAGGGCAAAAAGTTTCACCCATTTTGTGGTGTAATCTTCGACTATAAAGATCCACTTTTTACCATCTTTACTTACCGGCAGGGGGCCAAAAAGATCAATAGCTAGTGTTTCAAAACGTTGGGATGAAACTGGAGTTTGCAGTAGACCAGCATGTTTCTGGTTGCTAGCTTTGAATTTATTACATTCAGGACAGTTTTTAACGTAATCTGTGATGAATTTCTGCATGCCAGTCCAATAATATCTTTTCGATATTCTGTTGAATGTTCCTTCAGCACCATAATGACCAGCTGTTGGAGCATCATGGTGATCTTTAAGAATATGTTCTCGTTCCTGTATAGCAGGGGTCTCCAAACTACGGCCCGAGGGCCACATCCGGCCCGCGGACAGATTTTGTCCGGCCCGCGGAGAGCTAGCATACTTGAAAGAAAACTCCTACTAGAGAACATATTTATTTTTTATAGCAAATTAAATTTAGTTTACTGAAGTAATCTATTTTTATGTTGAATAATTATTAATATGACATCTACATTGATATGGTCATGGGCTAACTACTCATAACATTGTTGTAGGTTACTATATACTAACTAACAAATTATTGAAATGAATCCAACTAACATTTTATACATTTTAAATGAAAAAATAACTTATAACAAGCATAATGACATATGAAATACTAATGAGATTTATGTAATTGAGATTTTCCACTGACAATAGTTTGTAGTTGTGGACTAATTTTACTTGTACCAATTATTAAAAGAGATTTAAGATGCTCATCAGTTAATTTAGATCAGTAAACATTTTTTGTGTACTTCATTTTGGAAAAGGTCTTCTCACACAAATAAGTAGTACCAAAAACAGAAAACAGCCCACGAGCAAATTTATGCAAATTATCAAATTGTGTCAGTGGAAGACACTTATAAAATTCCAACAAAGATAAGTTTTGATATTTGTTCTTAATTATATCACTGCACTGTAGATCAATCATTTCCATTTGAAGTTCCGGGGCTAGGGTTTCAATGTCAGTATCAAAAGGATTCTGAAAAATCTTAATTTGATTCGCAATGGCATCAAAGTCCGAGAAACGAGTATCAAAATTTATTTTCAAAGCACTCAAAGTTTCGATTGCAAAATCGATAGGAAACTCGGTCTCAGTGGTGTGGCTGAATATTTCACATGTTTTAAAATGTGAAAAACATTTACTTCGTAGTTGTGATTGAAATAGTATCAATTTCTTCCGGAATGATTTGATATTAGTGTATAAATCAGGAAGATGCTGGTTTTCTCCTTGCAATCTCAAATTCAGTTCGTTCACATGTTTTGTCAAATCAACATAGAATGCTAACTTCCACAGCCATGCGTTGTTTTGCAATTCAGTAAGAGGGCGATGCTTTTCATTCAAAAAAATTTCGATCACTGCTCGAAGTTCAAAAAAGCGCTGAAGGACTTTCCCACAACTAAGCCAACGTACGGCAGTATGATAAGGTAAGTCATTTTCTCCAATCTCTTCAATAAATTGCACGAATTGTCGGTGATTCAGCCCAAAAGATCTGATAAAATTAACAGTTGATATGACTGGTTTCAGAACTTCAGACATATCCAAACATTTTCCACACAAAGACTGTTGATGAATGATACAATGTAAGACTATTGGTTTTGAACCACCGTCATTTTCTACAGCCTTTGACACAAGAGCGACCACTCCTTTATCTTTCCCACTCATGTTTTTGCCTCCATCAGTTGTAATACATTTCAAGTTTTTCCATCGAAGGTTCTTTTGGTTAATGGCCATTTCAACTCCTTTAAAAATATCTGAACCAGTAGTTGTGCCATGAATACTATACATATCAAGAAGTTCTTCATGCACTTCATAGCTTTTATCTACTCCTCGAATATAAATCAACACCTGAGCAGTATCTGACACATCCGTTGACTCATCCAAGGCCAAAGAAAACCACTCAACATGTCCATTTTTGTTGAACAGTTGAGAGGATATATTTTCAGCGATGTCTTCTACCCTTCGAGCCACAGTGTTTGCTGACATACTGACAGTTTTTAATAAATTTACCTTTTCAGGGCACATTTCTTCGGCTACTGCGATTATGCATTCTTTGACCATTTCTCCATCGGTGAATGGTTTTCCACGTTTTGCAATTTCAAGAGCCACACGAAAGCTGGCATGAGTTGCAGCCTCTTGTTCAGTTTTGAGTTTTGTAAATAAAGATTGCTGCGATTTCAATCCGAGCTTCATAGCTTCGAATTTTTCTGTCCGCATCCTTCCTGTATATTTTGAGTAATTTTGAAAATGTTTTGCTTCATAATGACGTTTAATGTTATATTCTTTGAGAACGGTTATGCTTTCATTGCAAATCAAACATAGCGCCTTGTTACTGGACTCAAATACGAAATACTGAATGTTCCACTGATCTTTGAATTTTCTGCATTCACTATCAATTTTTCGCTTCTTTTCCATTCTACTAAATCACACACAAAAGCAACAATTCAAATCAAAATATTGTTACAAAGATGTCTTAAACTTAAACACGCACAAACACGTTTTAAGGAGGTACGCACTATTTTATTTCACAGCAGTGTCATAGGAACTGACTTGTGGTTGCACCACTAGCCTTCTTATATATTCCCCTTACTGCCATCTAGAAGTGAGTGGAAGACACCAGAACTTTCTCGAACCAACGAGATTATTCTGTAAGTGCTATTAGCGCCATCTGTTAGCGATAGAAGGTACTACCTATTTCCGCTTGTGTCCACCAGATGTCCTGTCACGTTACTCCTCATGGCTCGCTCGTACTCTACGACTAATCTAGAAATTACAGATAATGACAGGAAAATTAATAATATGCAGTGTTGCCGTTTTGCGGACTTTAGTCCGATTTGCAGCCTTTTTTAAACGTGGCGTACTTTTTCGGACTTTTTTTTTTTCATGTAAAAAAAATACTCATTCGTTACTTGAGTACTCGTTACTCGTTAGGAACCGAAGTAACGATTACTGAAGAAAAAAGTAATCAATGATTACTTGTGTATTTCATTACTTTTGTAATCAATGATTACTATGGCGATACGATGCGGGTACCCCATTATAACGGATACCCATACGATACGGAAAATACATCAGCTTCCCCGTCGCTAGAGGCATCTGGCAGAAATTAAATGAGTATCGTCCCCGTCGCTAGAGGCATAAAATTAAAGCGTTCCCGTCGCTAGAGGCATCTGGCAAAAAAGTAATCATATTTTACACCACTAGTGGACTGATTCAACTTTTTACCACCGGCAACAATGAATGATAATATGGTTTTGGCCCTTGGAATTTACTGGAGTAATCAATATGGCCCTAAGGCTGGAAAGTTTGGAGACCCCTGCTGTATAGGAACAACTAATTGAGCGTCTTCACTCTCAGAATCTGGAGAGTATCTGTACAGCACTCCACGTTTCATAAGATATCCACGATCAGTCCAGTTGGAATAATCAGTTCCTTTTTCTGGTGGTTCAAAAATGTCGATGATTTTCTTCAATTCGTCATCTTTCGTCTGTTCACTTCGTATGTCTTTCGAGGATCGAGCTGGGATATCGATAGTTATCGTGCAAATTTCACAATTTGGCTTCTTGTGAGTACAACTAGGGCATGATAACATGTCAGCTAACACATTTGCTTTTCCAGGAATGTACTCAATCTTTAAGTTGAAACTTTGAAGATGCAAAGCCCAACGGGCTAACCGTCCAGAAGGCGATTTCAAACCCATTAACCATTTCAGTGGTTGATGATCTGAAGCAATTGTGACTTCAGATCCTTCAACATAACCTCTGAATTTATTGAGGGCCCAAACAACGGCTAGTGTTTCTCGTTCAGTGGTTGAATAATTTCGCTCCGCTGAAGTAAGCAAACGGCTTGCATATTCAATGGTGTGTTCTTCTTCACCTGAGACCAGGAGCAGGACTGCTCCGATTGCGTAATTAGATGCATCAGTTCGTATTACAAAGGGTTTTGTATCATCCACTTGTCTGAGAATAGGAGCAGTTGTCAGACACTGTTTGAGCGTGTCAAAAGCTTTCTGCTCTTCTTCTCCCCATTTCCAAGGAGAATTTTTTTTTAGTGAGATTGTTCAATGGTCTTGATTTCTCAGAGATATTAGAGATGAATCTTCTATACCAAGAACAACTTTGTAAGAAGGATTGCACTTGTTTAACATTTTTCGGAGGAAGTATATCTCTGATAGCAGTTGTTTTGTCAGGATCTACTTGGACTCCGGAACTAGCGATATAGTGTCCGAGGTACTTTACTTTTTCACAAGCAAAGTTGCATTTACTGCGATTTGCTTGCAGTTTAAACAACAAAAGTCTTTCAAAGACTGTTTTGAGGTCATCAAGATGCTTTTCAAATGTTTCTGATAAGATAATTATGCCATCTAAGTATGATAATACGTGCATGTCTTTAAGACCATTGCGAAATTTGTCAACTAATCTTTGAAATGTAGCAGGAGCCGTTTTCAGTCCAAATGGCATTCGCCGGAAACGAAAAGTTCCAAATGGGCAGACAAATGCTGTTTTGTCTCTATCTGAAGAACATACACTGATTTGGTGGTAACCCGATTTTAAATCAATTGTAGTCATGAAAGGTGTATGCTTCGCCGCATGAAGCAAATCGTCCATTCGAGGTAGAGGATAAGAATCAGAAACTGCCATTGCATTAAGTTTTCTGTAATCAATGCATAAGCGCATTTTTCCATCTGGTTTGGGAACGAGCACAACAGGTGCTGCATATGGTGATTCACATTCTTCCATAATGTGTCCTTCTAATAGTGTATCAAGTTCTTTCTTTAGGAGTTCTTTTTTCACAGGTGACATTCTATAAGGAGGTACGGAGACAGGTGGACTATCTCCTGTATTGATTCGGTGTTCAATGTAGGGAATAGGCTCTCCCCCTGGTTCAAAGACAGATGCGTACTTCTTTAAGACTGCAACTAGTTTTTCTTTCTGCGTAGTATTTAAACATCGATCTTCTTCTTCACGAAAAGTACATAAATTGACATCTAAGTTGTCAACTGGATGTTGGTCATTGGCATGTTCACCAAAGGCAAACTGCTTCTGAGGTATGTCAGCAAAAAACCATTGTTGACCTTAAATCCAACCTTAAATCCAACATGATTCCTGATTTCTTTAGAAAGTCAATACCTAGCAGAGTTCTGTTTCTTTTTACATTGGGTAATGCGATAAGCTCTTGGTCGGACTTCCGTCCTTCAATTTCAAGGGTTACTGTAGTGATGAGGACATCTTCTATCGAGCGCTGTCCATCAGCAAGTGAGATACACATTGTTCCATTCCAGAACTTAGCCCCTTCATCCTTCAGCAATGTATACAAAGTTTCACCAGCAATAGAGTGACTGGATCCAGTATCCGCACAAGCCTTTCCAAAAATTCCATTTATACGCAGGTATACGGTTGATACCAAAGATGTAGTAACAAAACAGGAACTTGCTTCCAAAAACTCGAATCGGGACGATTCAGTCTTAGGCTCTGCTGTGTAATTGGGACACTTTGCTCGGATGTAACCAGAAGTTCCACAACCATAACACTTTACAGGAGGGCGATCTTCCTGCTGCTTTGTAGCATAACCTCTATTATTTATACTCGGAAAAGGCTTCCTAGAGAATTGCTGGTTTCTGGATGAAACGGTCTTTTCATGTTCTGCAGTCGATGAGGCTGACTTAACCCAAATTTTATTTCGATTTTCCAGAAGTTGAGACTTCTTCTGTAATCCCACCTTCATGTTGTCAAAGCTATCCATTTTGTCAACTAGATCACATGGTGAAATGATTTCAGACCATGTATCAATGAAATGGTTTCTGTAATCTGGAGGACATTTCTTTTTAATTTGATCTGTGATGATCAGATCCTTAAGTTTTTCGAAAGTCTCTATCTGCAGTTCAGTTAACCATCCTTCTAGATATGTTCGAGCTTCGAAGTAAAAGTCTTTCCAGGTACTGTTAGCGGCTATTCTATGTTGAGAAAATAATAACCTGAATTTCTCTGCACTGAGTTTAAAGCGTTTTAGTAACATACTTTTAATATGGTCATAATCTTGAGACAATGTGTCTGGTTCTCTGGCGATCAATTTTGCGATATCGCTTGGTAGTGCACTTATGAGATAAGTGATAAAATTTTCTTTGGGAACTTTAAGGAAAGAAAGTTGTCGTTCAAATAAATTCAAGAAGAGACCAATGTCATCATCTTGTGCTTTGAATTTAGGGAGTAACTTTTGAACGTCAAGAGTAGGTTTCTCCACACCCAACCCATGAGTAGTAGCTGATTGTTGTGGCTGTGACATTCGTAACTTTTTTCGAGTTCGAATGCCCTCTCGCTTTCGATCTCTCTAAGTTTCTGTTCATAATCACTTTTACGATGTTGAATAATACCTTTTAAATGTTCACGGGGGAACTCTTCATCATATTTAGTGTCATTAATTATTAAGTTTTTTAGGTCTAACACAGACATTTTAGAGGTAATAGTTAGTCCGAGATCTTCACAAAGAGATCGTAAGTCCTCTTTCTTAACTCCTGCGAGGTAAGACATTTTAATTGTTTTTGTGAAAAGTTTTAAAGTTCAAAAAATTTCTAATACCTAATTATTATACCAAAACTATAATTAATACACTATGCTGAAATATTCTGCAGTAAAATAAAATTTATACACGAAAAATTCAATGTACATTAAATTAATATACTAACAATTATATAATGGGGAAAAATTACATTATATGTCACACTAAAAACACTAATAAAACAAAAAATATACAATATACATAAATTGAGATCTATAACGAATATGTGTAGTAATATGCTTCAGGAAAAAACAACAAAATAAAATATGAAAAATTCTTTGTTTTATTGATTATCTAACTATCAAATTAAGTAAGAGAAGAAAAAACTTTTTCCAAATGCACTTCTAAGAATAAAAGAAAATATTTAATTAAACATTGAGTACATGAAAGTATCAAAAATCTTCTCTTCACCAGAATTTATATTTTAGACTAAAAAGAATATACAACGAACATTCTGAAATAAAATTATATCTACTTCATTTCCGGTGATTTTCAGAACCGTTCCTGTGGCGGGAAAACTTATACCTTTTACTTTTATTATTATTCATTACTTTTCAAATTAGACTCAATTTAATATCTTTTCTTAAAAAAATTGAATAATAATCTAACAAACTCAGGCTTGAATAATTTAAATAAGATACTCTGAAATAGGCATAAATATGTTTTTAGATTAATAACATAAACCATCAATTATTTACTTAAAATCAACTTCTTTTCAACAAATGAATAAGAAATAGACTATAAATCTGTCTTTTTGGAAAACCACAGAATGTTAAATATTCCTAATAAATTTCATCAGTTACTTAAAACAGTATTCAATGAAAAGAAACTCATAAATTACAACCTAAGCATTTTCTCCTAATACATATATATAAACAGAAATCAACTTTACGCTGACAGGCTGAAATAATTTGAGTTCAAGGTCACATGCGCGAAGAGAAATTCGCAGTTGCATTCTTACATACATGAATCATACTTACTTCTGTTACGAAATTAACATCTGAAATCGGTTTTACACTTAGGAATACAAAATTTTTAAAACATTTATACAAATATACACAATTCTAAATACGCGATTTCAAAATGAATAAAACATTAAATGCAAACACTCTAATTTCTAAATTCCTGCAATATTCTTCTTATACAAGCTAGAAAAGATATATCTTAAGATAATTATGCAATGACTGTATTATTATTCATAAAAACAATATATTGAAATATAATTCCATTTACACTTAAAATATAAGCATTTTACTACCATAGAGACGGGAAACATTGAATTAAAATTCTACAATGGTCAAGATGACCTAAGTTTCTCGTTTTGTTCAGACGAGAAATTTTACTTTTCCACAGACAATAAAATTATACTATGGTCAGAATGACCAACAGATTCGTTTTAAAGTTAAGAATCTAAAACATGTTCAGTTAGGAAAGAGTATACTTATCAATGGGTGTGCTGGCTGCAACTGAAGACACCAAGTGCGGGCTGCACTGCATCCAAAATTCAATAAGAGCAACTGTTGCTCTGTTAATATAACTCCAGATCTCACCAGTAATCAGAACCAAGGGGTTGCAGGACTGCACAAACTACTTCAATATAGCAGTACCGTTGGCTACGGTCATAAACACAGGAGTGCAGGATTGCACAAATATCAAAATTACTAAAATAATTTTTCGCGTTGGGCGCCATTATAACTACTTTTCGTAATTACAGAAGAAAAGGGCCCAGATCACTAAACAATTATTTTATTACAAGGACAACACATTTATGATTTACATACATAGTAGAAACAAAGAGATATTGAGCCGAGTATGCGCCGAGGGATTTTCCCATTAATGCGCATAATTGTTTTAGTGCTCCGAACACATATTTTACAATGTGCTATTTAGTGCTCCGAACACATATTTTCTTAACATATTTTACGAATTTCCTTTATTCGCATTTTATAAATTATTGTATTCAAATCGCGATATATGAGTCATTTGAAATGTCCTAGAGTAATTAGCACTTGATTTATTATTTTCTTCATATAAAAAATTCATATCTAGACCTTCTTAATTTTATTTTATTTTGAATTAAATGATTACCGAATGATTAAGAGAAACCATAAGTGTTATTAAAACTTGAAATAAGCTTTATTTTTACCTCTGAGTATAAATATTAAAAAAGTTTAGTACAAATTTTAGATTTAGCTCACGCAAACGCTATCTCCTTTGCTTAAAGTCCACCTGTAGAGGGCGTTTTGTAAGGGTCGAGTGTAAGATGTCATTCACACAACCCCCGCTGATCAGAATCAAACTCAGAGCAATCAAAGTCAGGGTGTACGTTGACACTCGAAGGTGTGTGGATCGTGTAGTGATTGAAGTGCTAAAAGTAATCTGCACTAATCACCAAGATAACGCGATAGGATTTAAAAGAATAAAGGACCTGTTGTTATTACTTAAAAAATGAGCGCGTCTGATCTCATATGAAGTTTAAATATAAGTGAAACGAAGTTATAAGTGAAAAAAGTTGTTTCATGATAAGATTTTAAAAAAAGTTTTAGTTAAAAGGTATTTTGCACAAAAAAGAAATACAAAGGAAAAAAAAATATGAAGAATAAATTGTAAGGCATTTCACGTATTTGAAAATAATAGATTGTGCCCATTAAGTAACACTGATGCAAGCATGGTAAATTCAGAGATTAATACGAACCAAATTCTCTTAATTTTCAGTTCGTGTTGAATCATTTTTTTAAGTGTATGTTTATTCAGAAATGAACAAAGTAAAAAAAATGACCGTAATTGGATTAAATATTTCATAAAAATAAGCCATTTGATAAAGTTTATTATTAATTATTAACCATAACTTAAAATGGTTAAAATTAAGCTAAGAAAAATAATTAAAGTATTTGTTACTAATTACATAGTCCGGTTCACAAAAATATTCATTGTTGGACATATATAGCCTAAAAGGCACACGTTAGACATATATGCTATAGTACAACATTGATTAAACCAGCCAATCAGGTCTGATTCCATCCGAGTTCGTCATGGAAAATAATGAGAACTAAAGACTAATCTAATGAAAGAAAAGTAGCAGCTCAGTAAAACGTTAATTTTACTTGTCATACAAAAGTGATTCAAATTATTAACATTATTTTTCATCTAATTATGTCTAAGTTTCATTCTAAAGGCCATTTTGATATTTCGTGAACGTAATGTTAAAATCCTCCGGTACTTCTACTACCGTCCTCAAATCTTTACTATTTGATCTATTTGAATGCAAAATAATGAAGGATTCTGTGGTATTACATATTCCTTCCGATTTTTGAAAATATTTTAAAATAATTTTAAAAAACCTCAAAAAAAAAAACGAATCATTAAAATAGTGTTCAAATATTTTTTTAAAAAAATCAAAAGAAAAAAGTAAATCCACAGACACCTTCATTATTTTTTGCTCTTTCGTATGTTTTTTCTTGTATTCAAATAGATAAAATAGTAGAGATTATAGGGCGGTAGTAGAAATTCCATAGGATTAATATTACGTTCATGAAATCAAAATGGCGAGTAGACGGGAGTCTCAATGTTTAATAACGTTATTTTTTATCTGTAACTTTCAAAATTTCATATATATATATTATTATGAAATTAGAATATAAATAATATTTAATATTTTTAAAACTCGATATTTTTTTTGACGCTTGTTCAAGTAACTGTACCTTATCAATCGCGTTTCTTTTTTGCATCTCTTGTAATAATTTTTAAAAGGAAATTGCCATTTATAAGTACTTGTATTACAATGTCCGAAATTTCCTTAATCTTTTTCTTACTTTATTAATGGCGGCTTTTAAAATGTCCTAAAATGATAATGCCTTTGAAAAAGTATACATATTCTATGAGTATTTTCCATTTCTGAAGAACTAGCATTTATTAAATTTTGGACTCAGATTGCTTAAATTCAAAAACATTGTTCTTTTCATTTTAAAATCCTTTAATAACACTTATCTCTATACCTCTTAAAATTATGCTTTTATAAAATCAGTATATAAACTTCCAATAGTTAGTTCCACCAATAGAAACAGAGCTCTGACACTCCCACTCACCCACTCTCACCGATAACAGCCAATGACATGTTAGCTAACTCAAATATCGCCAAATCCAACCTGTTTTGGGAATTTATCTACCACGACTTTTAAATTTTTTTTTGTTGCATTAGAAAACTTTTTAATTTAAAGTACAGCTCATTATGAGAATTCTTAACTTCGTACTTTAAATTAATCATGGGCAAGGCACAGGCCGAAGTCAAGCACCAAAAGTTTAACCACACTCGAAGATTAAAAGATTATGTATTCCATTAAATCGTTCAACCTGTATATATTTAATTGCTGTACACTTCTGAATGAAATGTATACATTTTGTATGAGGGTCTCAAAACACAAAATACTGTAATTTATTTAAATATCTCAATAAATCGAATATATACGTCCATTTTATAGTTAGGTAAATTATTTTCTAGATTTTTGATGAATCCTGCAGGAGTGGTGGCTTTTTCGGGTTAGGCCTTGTCTGGTCATTCGGTCTTAATGGGTGAGTCAGTAAATTATTTGAACCTCTTCAGGGACGATTTTCTATAGTGAGAACAAAATGACTTAATTTCTTGTTTTATTACGATTTAATTATTTTATATTGATACAAATTCAAAAAGATAAAGAAAAAAAAGAAGAAAAAAATCCGAAAAAGGGGGGCGCGGGCAATAAGATGCCTAAAAAATTAAAACATTCACATTTGAAATCGCTGTGCTTTAACAATAACATATTAGTGAAATGATTTCATACATTCCGGGCATATCAGTTCTTCATATTTCTCAGAAATGTAATGAGTTCGTCATACACAGTCCTAAGGGCCTTATCTTCTATAAGTAGAAAGTACAAGAATCATGGTCTCGAAGCGCCGGCCGCGGTAGCCTAGTGGTTGAAGTTCTGGATTCGTGGCCGGCGGTTTTCGTTCTGTCGTGGGTTCAATCCACCGAAGACCTGATGCACGTTAAATTTGTCGGGGCCCAAAGTCCTCCCGATGGTGTGAATGTTACGAGAGAGGGGTGCCAGCTCAGGTTACCCATATTTATCATTCTGGTAGCTATTGCACCAGCTATTTTTATTTAATGAGGATGCCCAAAAGATGGTGGGTTAGCAGCAAATCCATTACCATTCTTAGCGTATCAAATTGTAGGACGTTGACATTGCGTCATATTTACAGGTACATCAACTAGACTTTCCTTGTCACTATCCAAAAAAAAAAAGTCTCTATTTTTTCGGACAAAGATATTGAATTCATCAGAATTCGAGCATTTTACAACAATTATGAACGATCTGGAACACATTGGCATTCCGTATTTGTTAATGTTTCCAACCCTTCTTTGTCTGAGCTTTTACAGGTTTTTCTTTTTTCTAATTATTTGGTTCTCTGTTACATTTCACTTTTCCATTTTCTTCGCAACTTGGATACATAACAGCCTAAAAATCTGTAAATTTCATTACACACAGCAAAAAACGTCAAATTATATTTACAGTTATACTTAAGTGAAAACATTACCTCTAATGATAACTGTATGTATACACGAGTTGTGGCTATTAAATTACGAGACTGACGCAACTACAAAAGAAATACGCAAACGTCAAACGCCAGCGACGACATCTGTTTAGTGTGAAACCTTCGGTTTCGAAAGCAGTGCCTCTCGTTTCTGTAAACAAATCCGAATAGTCATAACCTTCGTTCTCATTACAAGTATCTTTTTTGTTTCGCCGGAAAAATGATAAGTGAGCAACGAACGGTTGTGAAATTTCACATGAAACTTGGAAAAACCGCTACTGAATATTCTAATTCATTGACTGAGGGTTCCACCCGGATCATGTCAAAAACGGATGACAATATCAAAAAAAATCGGCAATCTAGTCCGATCTGACAGTTGTTTAAGCATTTGTGAGATAGCTGAGACTATAGGAATCGACGAAGAATCCGTACAGCAAATTTGTTCTCCAAGACAATGCGCCGGTTTATTCCACATTGTCTGTCAAGAGGTTTCTAGCCAAGTACACCCTCCCACTGATAAATCATCCGTCTTATTCGCCGGATCTTGTGCCATGTGGCTTCTATTTGTTTCCTAAGGTGCATTAAAAGAAACAACATTTGAGTCCATTGAAGCCGTGAAAGAGAAAATGGCACGCGTCCTGAAGGAGCTGACGGAAGACTTCCAACACTGTTTCGAACATTGGAAGATGCACTTGGAGCTTTGTAGGAAGAGAGGAGGGGTGTATATGGAAGGTGATAATAAGTAAATATAGATGAAATAAAAAAATATTTTACAGCGTCAGTCTCATTATTTAATAGCCACCCCTCTGGTATGTAAGTTTGTATGTATCTTACAAAATAAAAAAAAAACTAAATTTCAAATTTCTGGAAATTATTAAAAACTAAAAGCATTTAATATATCTGGTATTATTTACATCAAATATTAACGATTTGTTCAAATAATCCAACGACAACTGATAGTCGAAATACAATTTTACGCTGTTTTTACACGTTTAACTGTAAACCACGAATACCGTAATCATTGCAGTGAAACAATACAATTTGTATTTTCTTATTCGGAGATTCTGTCGTGAACAATTTACTATCACACAAATTCTTTTTGTAAGGATAATATTACAATTACAAAAAACTAAATGTCCAAATATGTATTCTAGGGCATCCAGAGGTTAAATTAATTGCCTCTAAACTTTTGTAGGTGAGTTCGATCCTCTTGGGGGAAAAACAGGAAAAGGTGGTGAACAATTTTTTTTTATGAATAATATATTTTTAATGATGTCTCAAAACTCCTCTAAAATCCAAAATTATGTAGCCACTCAAAGACCTCGTGTTGCAGTTGCTTCTAGTGCAACATAAATAAAACCAAACTAAATTTTAACCATGTGGGAAGGAACTATGAGTATATTGGCATAAAAGAACAATGACAAGAAGCATCATTATAATAAGATACAATAAACACAAGTCTCCTCATTATCTGTACAAAATTATTTGACATCACCGTTGCTAACATTTGAGAAACTCCGTGATTCTTTGTAAATGTTCAGCAGCATAATGCAGTTCGATTCCTAACGCTAATTAATAATCTTCAGTGACCACCAGTAAGCCCTCCCCCCATTTTTTTAAAAAAAATTGTGATGCCTTTCACATTCCGACACAGAAGTCGGCTAAAGGACTTCTTCAGAATGGACAAACAAATGGAATTTAAACATTTCTCGAACAATCTTACTGAATTAAATTTAAAACAGCAGAAAACAAATATTTTTAATATTAGAAAATCGTAGTTAAATCAGCATGTTTTCATAATTATAAAAAATGTCTGTGTGTAAAACAAATAAATTTGAAGACATTATTTCAGCTTGTTGATAGAATAATGATTCGATATCTGTATGCTACAGCAATTCAAAATTAAGATTTGACAATTTATAGTGAAACGAGACATAAAAAAGCTGTGCGAAGATTTCCCATTCAATTCAAAAAGTTGTATGTATTGTAAAATGTATGTTACATTAGCCGATGCAGCATAACTCATTTCACAAACGCAATTCTAAACAAACGAATCTAACACTTGTTTACATTGGAGCAGCACGTGATTTACATATCATGTGATCATGACGTCACGTGAATTTAGCCATTAATAGAAAATATTGCGTCGCGTGGTTTTGAAGAGGCGTGGTCAAATTCATTCCACATTAAGATTTCAAGGTGGAAGAAATAGAAATCTGATAAACGTTGTCACGAGAATAGGCGTTTTCACGAACAATGCTAAGAATAGTAATTAACTATCCAGATTGAAGCTAGTACTCTGTCAAAAATTCCCCTTTGTATACCAAGCATTAAATGTACTAAACACCAATCATTTATTTTGAAATATGATTCACAATAATAAAATTTCACTAAGAAATAAATTTGTAACGCCCCAAAGCACTTCTCTCTCTCTCTCTCTCTCCATCCTTAAACAATAATTAAACAGTCACTAATGAAAACAGAAAAACGAAGAAGAAATTGAAATAGGCTTATTCGAATTTTAGAATACCCCGAACACAATATGCTAATAATCATGTCAGTGGGACCGTAGAACCCTAGTAGATATGGTGACGGACTCTCGCGCACGGCGTTGTATTCGTCAATTTCTGCGCATGTCACTAAAGTCTCGATGTATAGCGGGGCTGATAGTTGTTAACTCTAGTGGAGGTCCCAAGTCCTCTCGTTGGTGTTATATGAAAGTTTGAAGAGGAAGATGCCAGCTCAGGTGTCATCTTCGTCACTTAACCTAGGCACAAAATTACAAGAACTGTCGCCAATAGCCCTCGTGTTGCTTCTCAGTGCGGCGTTAATAACTCATTTCTCAATTCTTATCAATTCTAAATCTATGATAAGGATGAATACCCGAGTCTGAAAAAAGTGCTAATATTCATCTTGCGAAAGTTCTCAGTGCGATGTTAATAAACAGTAATCCTCTTAGCTTTCTTAGGCATTAAGTCCTATGCTCTAATTTCCGTATGACATTTGGTATCTTAAACTGATTGCTTTTGAACAAAATTTCTTCACATGGTGCTGTGACCTTGGTCGCCTAGGGGTTATGGTCGCTGACTCGCGGCCGGTTGTTTTCGTCGTTGAGTCGCGGGTTCGAACCTTGATGCCACTTAAGATCCGCAGTATAATCGGGGCTGATGCACGTTAAATCTGCCGGGGCCCAAAGTCATCCCATTGGTGTGGTGTAGAAATTAGGAGAGGGGGGAACCAGCTCAGGTGTCATCCTCGTCACTTGACTGAGGTTCAAAATTACGAGGTCCGTCGCCAATAGCCCTCGGATTGTTACTAGCGCGACGTTATTAAAACCAAATCATGTGATACTAATCACTTGAAGAGAATACGTGGCAGCGGTTGCCTAGTGGACATGGACACGATTGGACTGGACTGATGTCACTGAAGACCCACCGTGTAGCGGGCTAATGAATGCTAAATGTGTAGAAGCCTCAAGTTCTAACATTAGCGTAGTATGGAAGTTTGAAGATGGAAGTTTCCAGCTCAGGGCATTGCCCTTGTAATTTGACTGAGATTTAAAAATTACGAGGTCCTTCGCTAATAATTCGTGTTGCTTCTTCATGCGACGTGAATAAACAATCATTCATTTGTTCTTTAAATTCGTGCTTTTTTTTTTTTCATCGAAGGATCTTCATTTAGGAAATGTAATTCTTACTTTTCGGGTAAATAAGTTTCATCTTTTTCATACATTTCAAAATTCTCCGGGCGAATTTGATGCGACATATACGCTGAAATGAAAAAATTTCGGATGAGATATCTTGTGCACTTAAAATCTCTTGTGTTGTTCCATCCTGTACGGAGACTTCCCTGAAATTTGGAGTTTTGCTTTTAAGAACAGTGTTAATACGAAATCTTGTTGAAGTGCCGTGTTATAAGAGAGTTTCTTTTACTCAATGCAGAACAACTAAAATTGCTTTCCTAAAAGATAACAGAATTGTTCTTTGCGCTATGGTTTGATTATCTAGTCTTTGCAATAGCTGATTCTTACCATGCTTAGTTAAGTATGTTAGTTCATACTTAAAACTTTTTTTCCCTTTAAAAATTAAATTTCAGATGAAGTAAGAAAGGTATTTGAATTTTTTATCCTCTGCATTTCTTTATTGCAAATCAATACATATAGATATATTACAACATACTCAATTATTTTATAAGTATTTCGTATAATATTAATTTTAAATTCCGTTGATAAATTTATCGTATTAATTTGCATCTTTTTATTTTAACTTATAAATATACTCACAAGATGGCAGCACGACTGAAGAATGAGTCTATTTTTAGAAACTTTATTTTTACACCGAAGTTTAAAATTAATACTTACAGTAAAAACTTGGGTGAAAAAATTATTGATTGAAATAATGAAAAAAAAAAAATACTTACTTAGTTGATGAAAAATAAAATAACGTCTGCGAAGCAAAACGGTTTTTTAAAATCTTTTTTAAAAGAAAATGTATCAAAAAGTAAAAACTAATGAAATATATATTTAAAAGATGAATAAAAAGAGTATCATGCACAGAAAATATTGCTTGAGAATAACTATAGTGTGACCTATTCAAATATATCTAATAACTATTCAAAATATGTAATTAATACTATTCGGAAAAACATTTTAAAAATTTCTAGTTCTTTATCATTTTTTTTTTTATCAAATCAGACACCGAGCCATACTTTCGTACTATTAGTAAACATTATTAAATATGAAAATATACAAGACAAAATTCATAACTATCCTCCTTTATTTTTAGGAAAATCTTTAGCTACTATAAATCATAAATTTACTGCTAAAATTATTTTTAAAAAAGTTGATATAGGCAATTACACATGCATAGGTATGCTAGTCTACAGTAAATCGATAATTATATACGCAGAACCATTACAATTATTTCGTTTTGTTATTTCCACTCTCTAATTCAATGGTTTTTCATACAATTGTATAATTTAATAACTAACGATTCTGTTATATTTTATACTAATTATTACTACGCTTACCATGCGTTGCCTAAGCTTCATAGCTAAGGACATCCTCTCCGCATGTAATATTGTAATGTATCAATTTCTCGAAATTGAGAGCTTAATAAAGCCAAATGTAACATAAAAAATTCTTGAGAAATCAATAACTCCAACAAGTAATATATATAAAAAAATGAAGTCAATTCCTACTTAGGTCAACAAAGAAATTTTTTTGTTTTAGTTACATTTTATTAAATAATTACAATTAATATAAATATGTTTATACATATTACAGAATCACAATATTAAGTGGAAAAAGAAATTTTTTTCCAGCGATCTACACGCTTCGTCACTGACGGTATTTATTCCTAAATTTATATCCTGCTAAATATCTTATGTTAGATAAATTTTTGTTCTACAATATAAAACTAAAATTAATTATTTGAATATCAAATAAAAATTTTTTATGCATCCACGATATTCGATCCGAAGGCGAGAAGATTCTACGCCAAGGCTCTACCAACTTTGCCATTGTAAGACGAATGGCCTAGTAGAAGCATTGACTTGTTTCTTAATTCATCCGGTAAATTAAATGGTTGGAATGCAGTTTAGCTGAACCACCCTTGGCGAAAGGAATTATTTGTCGGTCTTTTGCCAAATGTGGCTATACTGGTCTGCTTCGCGGACTTAACGTTCAGCCAAAAAAAAAAATCGCTAAGTTTGGCAATTTTTGAATTCGCGCCAAACGGTTGGGCTAAACTGCATTTCCCCCAATTAAATTTAATAAAATGAATTAACATTTGAAAAAAACTGTATTAACATCAAGTGTCATCCACTACAAGTTTAAAAAAATGTATTTGAACTTGAGTGGATGAATAAAAAGTATTTTATTAATGATTCAAAATTTGAATAAGATATACAAATATATATAGGGAGAGTGTGAACTAATAGTAGGAACTTAAAAATAGCCTTAATAAGCTCATTAATAATGATACTGCACGTAGTGTGATCCCAATTTGAATGCGGCTTAGTCCCCAACATTTGGCGCAAAGTTATTGCCATATTTGGCGCTAATTCACCAAATGTGGCAACCCTCATTTTCTTGTTGAACATGGCCGTTATGCACAGCAATCTTAAAATTAGTACTCCTCTTACATTTTTCTGCCATCATTTGGGTTTATAGTGCTTGCACAGAAATCTTACCACATTTTTTTTTACCAATTACAGGCTATTCATTTGCGTCTTGCTTAAATTTTGAACTATATTTGGTTAATTAAAATCTCTGGAATATTTCGCCTTTTGACACCATCTTTATATTTCCATTTTGTCTTCCAATTTTTCATTTTTTTTCCTTCCAAGTTTAAGTACCAATTATGGCTGCTGTGTTTGAAAGAGATCACTGAATGCACAATTAAATTTTTTTCTCATTTAGAAGTGAACAAAGGTCCTTAAATTAAAATGGTACGAAACATGAAATGAAAGTTGGATCAATTACGTCCACCTATGAATGTACAAAATGTGATGAGAGCATGAGATTATTCGAAAGGAACAATTCGATTGATGGATTTGAATGGCGTGGCAAAAAAGAAGGGAAAAAAGCGCAAAATCTTCTGCTGTATTGATGGATCATATTGTCTTCAAGGCTTTCTTGACAACTGCGATTACCAGCTACAAGCTTGAAACTGAAGAAAACAAAGGAAACAGGTTAGTAAAAAAATTAGGTTCCCTCCCCCCATCTAGCTCACTGCAGAGTTAACGTTACTCCGTCAAAACTCGCCAATTAGGCGATTTTTAAAATCGTGTCAAGTGAGACTAAACCACATTTTCACCATGATTTCTTTCATTCGCTTGAATATTCACTGTTGAAACTAAAAATATTTCTATTTGCTTTATATATCTTGTATTAACATTACTCATAAAAATAACTCTGCCTTGAATAATTAAATTAAATTTCTTAAAATAAATGGACTATTTACACGAATCTTAATTTATTGTTTATTACATCTGTCATCTTGTTGGGTTGCATTTAAAATATACCAGCTTCTGGAGTTCTAAAACAATGCAAATTTTTTACAATAAAAAATGAAAGCAAACGAATATGTGATAAAAAAAATTAAATTATTAAATTAAACACTAAAATTAAAGCAATCGATAAATCATTAAATTAAATATTTCTTAAGCTAAAGGTTTTATTATTATTGCCGTAAAAATGAAGTTTTGTTCCATTCTCACGTTCACAGTTATTATAAAATGCGTAATATAATTGAAATTTTTTTTTTTAAAAAAAGTGTTTTCAGTTATTGATTTATATTGAAAAATAATATGAATTGAATAAATTAAAATAATATGTCAAATAAGCAAGAATAATAAGAAATTCTCAAATTAAAATAAAAGAATATAATTTTTAAAATTTCGGTCAATGAATTAACTATTTTTCGGCAAAAACATTCATTGTATCTTTAGATTTTATCATAATTTTTTTTCACAAATTTTAGAATATTTATGGAGAAAAATGAAGCATCAAAAACATTATTATATTCATTATACAACCTTAAACATGTTTTTATGTTCTACATATAATCACGAGTGATTACAACCTTCCAAATAATATCAAGATTAAATGTTTGATAACCTTTTGAAATTGGTTAATTTTGCCATTTAAAGTACTATACTTTAAGCGTATAAGGAGCCCCTTCTTTATGAAGTCCTTCTAACCAAAAGTCATACCGATCGCTTATATTGCATTAAAATGAAAACTTTTACCTTTTTCTTCATTTTAAATCCATTCTGATAACAGTATTGTTACAAACCTGTGGTGAAGCTTTCCGAAATTCGTAAGAGAAAAAGGACATTTACAGGGATTTCATCGGTCGCATTGGAAAGCTTAAGAAATAATCCCCAACCTTTCCAACAGATTTGGCCATCAATTCGGCGACTTGGCGAGAAACGGTGGCGTTGGAAACCAAACGAAGACACTCAAAAATGGTGGGATATTTTCGAAATCTCAATCAGGGTGAAAGTTATGGACTTTTCTGAATTTCCTCTGTGACGTCACATCTGGAAGGAACAGCTATAAATACGAAGGTGCGAAGCCTGGTGAATGTGTGACATTGGGCTATTCGCGGTTTCTCTTCACTAACCTTGGGGACTTTCAGTTGAGATTGATTGCTTTCGCTAAACAACCTTTGCCCAACCAAAAATGAAACGTGATGAAGAACATTAATATGTAAAGCAGTTAGGAATGAAGTGAAGCGGTGGAGTTGAGAATTATATAAATTGCATCTGAAGGAGTAGAGTATCTGAAGGAGGATCAGAGAGGCGTTGTAGCGAGAGGAGGTGGAATCTAAGTGCTATATTATAGGAAGGCGGATTTACAGATTAGTATTGAGGTCCGAGTATAGATCACTCGGATTGAGAATTGTTCTAGTATTTTCAGCAGTTGTTCCAGATTCGGAGTTGCAGTTGATAAAAGATATTGGTAAGAAGCTGTTAGATTATTATTGGTGGGTTGAATTAAAGCGTTAGTAAACTTAACCTGGAGAGCACTATTATTGATGTCATAGTAGATATATAATAATAAATTGTGAAAGTTGTTTTGGTGGTTCTGTAATTATTGGTGTCGTAGTATTTAATAATTGAAATTAGTGATGGCACAAGATAACGCCCGGAACGATCGGGTATTACAAATGAAACTCTAAAATCTCCACAGCATTCGAAGATTTGACTGATATGTCCATGGGGATGACTAGTAAGCAGATAAGTTGAACTTTTCTGAAAATGCTGTGACTTTCATTACAATTGCTGTTTTGTATTTGTGTTGTTGATCGATGTTACTACTGCATTTGTTCCTGTTGTGTCAATAACCTGTACAAGTGCCGTGTTTTCTGATCGGGCTTTTAATCTGTCTAAGTTTTGACACCTGTATTCGCCTTGTCCAGAACATCTGTGAATAAGGCGTAATTTGACATTGGACCGATTTCACTCATTACATATGCACGAGATTGAAATTTTCGAAACACTATGAAAATTGTTGCATTTTTCTCCATTTCAAACCTATTCATCTATGCATGTGCTTAAAAATGTATTTATTACAGCATTTTAAAATATAGTACATCATTCTGAACGACTGTATTTTATGAGTGGTGTGCCCACTCATAGCCTTTCTCAGCTGCAGTACATTTTACTCAGCTGCAGTCAGAGGCAGTGATTAGCATATTAAGCAGCAGCATATTAAGTCACAAAATTGAGTATACACCTGGCATAACTTTTAAATGAAAACATAAAAAAACAAATTAATATTTGGTAGCGTACTCTTTCGAATTAATGAAGGTTTCCAGACGGTGTGGCATTGATTTAACCAGATTTTGGGTTGCTTCACTTGTGATTTAAATTATTCTCTTGGTTGATTCTCTTAAAACAGTTTTTAAATGGTCTTTACTCCTGATATAAAGTGTTTGGTTAGATTTTTCCAACTGTTACAATAAATTTTCAATGGTTTCGAGATCAGGTGATTGTGGTGGTGTGGGCAACTGCGTTCTACAGTTGTACTACAGCCACAATTGAACAATTTTAGCTGTATGCTTAGGATCATTATCGTGTTGGAAACTTAAACTCGCTCCTAAGCCCAAATTTTTCTGCACTTTGCTTTAAATTATTTTTCAGAAAGTTCCAAGGGTTGAATTTTGTCCATGATCCCATCAATAAAAACTCAATTTCCCATACCATTGGCTGACATACAGCCCCATACGATTACAGATCCTCTGTACTTGTATGGGGCTTTATACTCCCATACTTGACAGTAGGATTGGTACTTTTTGGAAGCAACTCACTGTTAAGCTTTCGTCAAACATAGCATCGCCTATCACTTCCAAAAACATTAAATTTACTCTCCTCTCTAAATATAACTTGATTCTATAAGTCTGGAGACCTTGAAATATAATTTTCAGCAAATGAAAGCCTTTTCTCCTGGTTTCGCTTCGAAATGAAAGGTTTTCTCTTGGCCACATGACCATTAAAACCTTCTTTTCTGAGAACTCTTCAAATTTTTTCTGCGGAAACAGGTTTTTGTATCGTAGAAGAAGTGGTTGCAGTTATTTCTGGAGTACTCACCTTTGGAGTTTCGGTCACTTTTTGTAGGAGCCCAACTATTTGTTCTGTCTTCAAGATCTCCTTTCGTCCTTTTCCGAGAACATTTTTAACGTGTCCCAACTCTTTATACTTTTTGATGATTTTTTTGAACACATGCGTGACTTTGCTAATCTACATTTGCAATTGTTTCCTAAAAGATTTACCTTCTTCAGCCATTTTAACGACCAGCTCTCTAACTTGAGCTGCAGTTTCCGATTTGGAACCTATTTTCAAGATTAAAAATTAATATTTCTACAAGAAACTTATACATTAGGATCTAAATCTAATGTCTGTATCAAACGCAAAAACTAATAAAATAGTGGTAACTAATTTATCAGATTGCGGTCACTTTCTGCAAAGTGTATACTTAATTTTAAGACATCAATTTGTGTCAATTAGTCAGAGAATGCAAATAATGTTATTATTATATTAACTTTGTGTTTATTTTTTGGAAAAATACCTTATTTAAGCAATGATTTATCATTCCTTATTTAAAAAAAAACCTTTGCATAAAACATTTTACCAAATGTTTGTATTTTCAAAGTAAAGAAAGAGAGGTGTATACTCAATTTTGGGAGCCACTGTACATGTAGCGTACTATCGAGTTACTGCGTATAGGTAATTTTGACACTTAAATATTATGACTAAAAATGCGTGAAAATCTCGTTTGTTTGCTCACGATTGCCAACTTTGTTATGTCACGAAACGCACCAGAGAGTAGAATTGCATTCCGCTTTCGTTTTTCATTTCTCATCGGTTATAAAATACAATTTCCGATTCGTAAGTCAAATTTCAATTCATGAATGAGTATTCAAACAATGTATATTGCGAGATATTGCTCCTATGCGGTGAATAAGGTCCGCAATGTACGGAAGTCGGAGCGACTCTATCGTGCAGAACTGCATCCTTCACGGGAGTAACGTTCACGCGTGTATTGCAGGCTTTTTTTAATCATAGTATTCATGAATGCGAGGTAACTTTCGTAATACAGAAGAGTATCGATTAACAGAAACGATTTGAGATTGGAGGTGTTTAGATACCTGGTTATTTACACACAAAAAAGTCGTACCAATGTCAGGGGAGCAATATGAAATGAAAGAACGGTGACATTAAACAAAAAATATATTTATTTATAACCTACTGCGATGGAATCATTTACACGTTTCATCTGTCATCTTGAAGGACTCTATCACAAAATTTAAGAATTAACTTAAGTTTAAGTACAGACGAAGTAACTAAAATCGTCAATTACATTTCAAACAGAGTTTATTAATTCTTGAATAAGGGGATGCTCTCCAATAATATCAAGCCTTTGTCCGCGAGTAGTAACAACTTCTATAATATATCAAAGAATACACTTACCGGAATATGACAGGAGTACCTCCTTCAAATATTCAATCATTCAGACAGCGTTGGTCCCAATCTAAAATCATGTGGACATGCAAGAAGACCATCACACGCATCACACTATCCCCCTTCCGATTACTGTAACATTATTATCATCCCTCGATTCGATTCTATGTTACTTTTATATGATTTTCTTATATCTACTAACTCCACTTCTAAAGTTCACTTAATTTGCATCATCTCGTTTCATTTGATCAGGATGAAGCTGGAACATGGATGTTAATCAAGGGATGTTTTACGAAAGGCCAACGTTACAACATGTCTTACAAATAGCATAGACAGATAATTAGTCTGTTTGACAAGTTCAAAATGACCATTAATTGGCCGCATTTTGAACTTCTACATGGGTGGCCAATTTGAATTTGCCGAATAGAACACTTTCTGTAAATGGATCTTCGATAATAAGTATTCGAAAATTGATGCTCACTTTACATAAGGGACACGTAAGTAGTGTTATTGAAAAGCGTAGTAGCCTAGTGGTCATAATCGCGAGCTCGTGGCTTGCTTTGTTTCAGTCGAGTTGTGAGTTCGAACCCTGATGCCACTAAAGACCCGTGCTGTTGCACCTAAAATCTATCGAGGTCTTAAGTTTTCAAGTTGGTGTGCTATGGAAGTTTGGAGAGGAAGGATGCTAGTACATATTCCTCAGATGTTGACGGAAGCACAAAATAACAAGGTCTATCGACAATATACCTGGAGTTACTTTTCAAGATGACGTTAATAAGTAATCAATCAATCAAAAAACACAACTTCATGATGGCGGAGTTTAATGGCGCAAAAGCCAGATGTGAGCCTGCTGTGCCAAGCAAGGTACAACTGTGATCTAGACGTTCGAATGAGTGAGTGACAGTATTTGCGATGGTTCAAAAGCCAGATGTGGCCATGCTGCTACAGTGGGACTATTCTTTCACTCCCTATCACCACACAGGGACTTCAGTCCTACATGCTAATACATTTTGAATTTATTACATGTACGTTTGTTATTGAATAATTAACTAAATAACTTTTAAAATTCATTATCTTCCCTAAAAAAAAAGCTGACACACAAAAATCAAGTTTTTGGGTATGCTAAATGTAAGGCAGGCAACTTTGAGTATCAGTTAAACGAACAAAAAATTAGAAAAAAGAAATAAGGTGAAAATTGCAATTTAAAATTCATAAATAACCATTACAGTGCAAGAAAAAATCGACATGTTTCTAAAAAATATATTGATAATCAATATATGTATGACTTTGCCAGCTGACTGCTGCGTTTTCGGACGCTTCGGACGGCTTTCGCCAGCTGTGCGCCACTCAGATGACTGCCGCTTCGACTCTGGAGTGTAGTGATGTATCCATGTTTCGTCCATGGTCACGTAACGACGCAAGAAATCTTTTTTGTTGCGAGTAAATAGCGATAAACAGCTTTCTGAATCATCGACTCGTTGCTGTTTTTGTTCCATCGAAAGCAATCGCGGCACCCACTTGGAAAAAACCTTTTTCACTTCACTTCAAAAAACCTTTTTCAGTAAATACACTTCCATATGATATCTGTGTCATCTCAGCAATCTCACGGAGCTTCACTTTACGATCTTTCATTATAATTTTTGTCACTTCACTCACATTTTCCGGTATAACGGCTTCCACAGGTCTACCCGAGCGTTCCGCGTCATTTGTGTCGGTACGAGCACGTTTAAACTCGGCAAACCACCGACAAATCGTTGCTTTTGATGGACAAGAGTCCGGGTAACATTTTTCAATCCATTGTTTCGCTTGCACGGTGTTTTTACCCATTAAAAAACAATGTTTTATCAGAACACGAAACTCGGTTTTTTTCCATTTTTTAAACAAACTACAAAACGACTTTACTCCAACCTCGATAACTCAGCTGTTTCTGGTCCGATCGACTTAAAATTTTGACACGTTTCAAGCAAAGGTTAGTACTCTAGAATGACCTGGTTACTGGTTTACTACGAGCGCCATCTCTGGGTTAGTCTTGGAACTTATTGATCCATGTGTTATTAATAATTTTCAATTACGGAATGTGATTCTGATTCCAAGTTTTCTCTTTCCAGAACGTGTGTAATTTCCTTTGTGAAAACTGACGAACTTCCTTTTTTGAAAATTAATATATACTTAAAATAATTAATAAATGAAATTAGTTTGATTTGTAAATATTTATTTATACTCACAATTCAATTTTTGAAGAAGAAATTTAAAAATATAATATAGCTAGCAAACAAATTGGCCAATTTCCGGTTAACCTAATAATACTTTCGCTTACTAAAATCTGTTGTAAATTAACGTTGAAAAATAAGCTGTGATTGCTGTTGAAAAATAAATTCTAATTCTTAGTAAGATTAAAATATTTTTTAATGAATTCAAAAGAAAAAAGTAAAAACTTATTTTTAATTTCTTTTTTTTTAAAAAAGTGACATTTTTTTTTTGAAGGCATGCTGAAATTTTATGAAGTGGGAAAATAGAATGTTCATGTAGGCGTGATGCGTAAAAATATTACATCAATGTGAAAAAAAAATATATTTGCTCAGTTTCTTGAATAAAAATAGAAAAGTTTGTTTTTCTTTTAGCATCATAAATCTTGTCAAACGAGAGAATACTTGTCAAATTTTTATATTGTGACTCTTTTTATAGCAGCCAATGACGCAAAATCGAAATTTATGATTGAAATTTTGCGTCATCATATTAAGTAACCTTCAAATTAAGTCCATTTTATATTTCTTACTTTGATGAAATAGCTTAGTAAATTTTTTTTTCCAAAAAAAAAATTGAAAATTTGAATACGTATTACGTTTTGGCGTATTTGAATACGTATACGTATTACGTATTACGTTTAATAGGCTTCCTTATTTGGTTTTTTCCCAAAAGTTCAGTAATGCAGAAAATGTTAATTAAATATATCTTGTCTGATTTTGTTCTTCAAGTTCTACAGCATTCTAAAAGCTAAGATATCAAGAGCATTTTCAATGAAATAATAGATGGATTATATAAGTAAAATTTTTATTGGAAAAAAGTGAAAATATTTATAAATACGAATGTGGTTTGAAACATTTCCCACCTAACAAAGATACAAGACATTTTTCTTTAATTTTCTTTTTATTTTCTATGTAGTCTTCTCGTAAGTCTACACACTTCTCCCAGCGATTCTCCCACCTGTTTAACCCATCCAAATAGTACTCGGCGTCTTTCTCAGTAAAATAATTATTTTGCGAAGGTGATAGCTTCATCATTTGACGAAAATATCTGTCCTCAGAGCGCACTTTTTAGATCAGGATGATGATGATAGTGAAGTTTTATTGGCGCAAGAGCCAAACTTGGCCATACTGCGCCAAACGAGGTAAATTTGTGATCTAGACTGTAAAACAATGAAAAAAGATTGATCGACAAGAAGGGGCAAGTGAGAAAGTAAAGTTTATTGGCGCAACAGCCAGATATTGCTGTGATGCGCCAAATAAGATTTAACTGTGGTCTAGACGAGAAGAAATAGAAGAAAAGACTATTGGTTGACAAGAAGGAGGGTCGAAAATAGAGAAGGATCGCTAGGGTATCCCGGAGAGGCGATACCCGTGTTTAACAAAGTCAGTAAACCCCATGGGAAAGAAAAAGATCACTAGGGTGCCTCGGGGTCATGAAGCCCGTACTTACCTAACGAAGGCAAGTCCCTGAGGTCCCCTGATATAATCCCCAAGGGCAGGGTGCCCGGCTATACCCCCAGACGCTGGGTACTCATTTTACTCGCCTTTTACGACATGCATGAGCTACAGTAGTACTATTCAGTCCTCCCCGGTCACTTTTAAATCAGGAAACACGAAGAACGGGTTTGAGGCTAGAACTGGTGAGTAAGGAGGGTGGTCATGTAGTTCCAACCGTAATTCGTGGATTTTTGCCATGGCAACCGCTGAGGTGCAAGACGGCATATTGTCTCGGTGAAACAGAAATTTTCTTTCTGCAAATATGGCCGTTTTTCCACAATTTTTGCCTTCAGCGTGTCAAGTAATGATGTGCAGTATGCTCCTGTGATGGTTTTTCCTGTTTGAAGATATTCGATTAAGGTAACTACATGGCTGTACCAAGAAACAGTCACCCTCCCTTTCCAAGCCGAAAAAACAGTTTTTTCTTTATTTTAGAGCCGATTCCCTTTCGCAATCCACTGTTTGGATCGTATTTTTGTTTCGGGTGTATAATGGTGTATCCAAGTTTCATCAACTATAATTAATCGGTGCCAAAACTCTGATTTATTGTGCCTAAACCGCGCCAACAATGCGTTGGAAATGTTCATTTGAACATCTTTCGGTCTAACGTGAGCAACGCGGCACCCAACGCGCGGATAGCTTTCTCATGCTTAAGTCTTGATTCAATATGTGGCAAACACGTTCATTGAACATATTTATAGCCTTTATTATCTCTCTCACTTTAATTCGACGGTCGTCTAACAACATGTGGTGAAATTTAGCGATGTTATCATCAGTGGTTGCAGTTTTTGTCATAGTTGCAGTCATCATAATTTCATTTGAAATCGCAGTTCCCAATTATAACCTCAGATACCTTATTTTATTTTTGCAAAACGCTTAAACGAGGATACAAATAACTTTTCTAATTAATGTTATTAGCTACCCAAGGGACTATTGTTTTAGTTGGATTACTTTTGGAGTACCAGATCACTATTCAATTTTTTATAGTTTGCTTCAATTTTAATTACATTTAGCTCAAATATATTTATTTCAATAATTTATCTTTTGCTTTAGTTTTAATTACATGTAACTGATATAACATTCAATTTAATAATTTATCGTTTGCTTTATTTTTAATTACATTTAGCTTAAATCTATTCAATTTAATAATTTATCGTTTGCTTTAATTTTAATATCGGAAAAGTTTACTATTGTGCATATCTCGATATTTCATCGTTTACTTTAAGTCTTATATTTAGCTGAGTAATTTAATAATAATTATAAAAAAAGTGCACCTTGTTAGGCTAAATGTGTTCTTTGCAAAACTTTTCATAGAACTTTCATTATTCGCTTTTTTTCAATTAATGTTATTATCCATTTTTTTTTTCTGGCGCATTTTCTTCCCCAAATTTGTTTTAAAAAAACCGAAGGAATGAAGAAAATTCCTCACAATTTTTCTTAAGCAAAAATTAATATTTCTTTTAAGGAGTTTAGGTTTGTGAAACATAATCCCATCATCTCTTTCATGTTTTAAATAGTTATATTTAACAGGTTGCAATAATATATACTCATAGCATTGTAAATAAATTCTATTTTTGGTAATTTTGTGTTTGATACCACTAAAACCAAATCATTTACAATTCTGTAAGTATTTTGATTTGTTCGCTTAACCCCTCTCTATTATGGTACATATATATATGAACAAAATATCACAACATATAACAATCCAAAAATATCAATTTAATGTATATATGCGGGCTCACATTCTTTCTTTCTCTCTCTCTCTCTCTCTCTCTCTCTCTCTATATATATATATATATATATATATATATATATATATATATATATAT
>BMAW01000827.1:612400-638941 GCA_019974015.1 Nephila pilipes | reverse complement strand
GACATATATATATATATATAGAGAAGAATGATGAGCCCGCATATATACATAAATTGATATTTTGGATTGTTATATGTTGTGATATTTTGTTCATATATATAGTACCATAATAGAGAGGGTTAGAACAAATCAAAATATCTTGAATTGTAAATGATTTGGTTTTAGTGGTATCAAACACAAAATTACCAAAAATAGAATTTATTTACAATGCTATGAGTATATATTATTGCAACCTGTTAACTATTTAAACATGAAAGAGATGATGGATTATGTTTCACAAACCTAAACTCCTTAAAGAAATATTAATTTTTGCTTAAGAAAATTAGGAGGAATTTTCTTCATTCCTTCAGTTTTTTTAAACAAATTTGGGAAGAAAATGCGCCAGAAAAAAAAATGGATAATAACATTAATTGAAAAAAGCGAATAATGAAAGTTCTATGAAAAGTTTTGACAAGAACACATTTTACTAACAAAGATTTTTTTTATAATTATTATTAAATTACTCAGCTAAATATAAGACTTAAAGTAAACGATGAAATATCGAGATATGCACAATAGTAAACTTTTCCGATAAAAATTAAAACAAACGATAAATTATTAAATTGAATAGATTTCAGCTAAATGTAATTAAAAATAAAGCAAAACGATAAATTATTAAATTGAATGTTATATCAGTTACATGTAATTAAAACTAAAGCAAAGATAAATTATTGAAATAATTATATTTGAAAAGCTAAATGTAAAATTGAAGCAAACTATAAAAAATTGAATAGTGATCTGGTACTCCAAAATTAATCCAACTAAAACAATAGTCCCTGGTAGCTAATAAAACTAATTAGGAAAAGTTATTTGTATCCTCGGTTGCTGTTTGCAAAAATAAAATAAGGTATCTGAGGTTATAATTGGGAACTGCGATTTCAAATGAAATGATGACTGCAACTATGACAAAACTGCAACCACTGATGATAACATCACTTTCACCACATGTTGTTAGACGACCGTCGAATTAAAGTGAGAGAGATAATAAGGCTATAAATATGTTCAATGAACGTTTGCCATATTGAATCAAGACTTAAGCATGAGAAAGCTATCCGCGCGTTGGGTGCCGCGTTGCTCACGTTAGACCGAAGATTTCAAATGAACATTTCCAACGCATTGTTAGCTGGTTTAGGCACAATAAATCAGAGTTTTGGCACCGATTAATTATAGTTGATGAAACTTGAATACCATTATACACCCGAAACAAAAATACGATTAGCAGTGGATTGCGAAAGGGAATCGGCTCTAAAATAAAAAAAACTGTTTTTCGGCGAAGGAGGGTGACTGTTTCTTGGTACAGCCATGTAGTTACCTTAATCGAATATCTTCAAACAGAAAAACCATCACAGGAACGCACTGCACATCATGACACGCTGAAGGCAAAATGTGGAAAAACGGCCATATTTGCGAAGAAAATTTCTGTTCACTGAGACAATATGCCGTCTTGCACCTCAGCGGTTGCCATGGCAAAATCCACAATTACGGTTGAACTACGCTTGCCACCTCCTTACTCACTAGTTCTAGCTCAAACCCGTTCTTCGTGTTTCCTATTAAAAGTGACCGGGAGGACTGAAGTCTACTACTGTAGCTCATGCATGTCGTAAAAGGCGAGGTGAAAGTACTCCAGCGTCTGTATAGCCGGGCACCCTGCCCTTGGGATTATATCAGGGACCTCAGGGACTTACCTTCGTTAGGTAGTCGAGCTCCATGACCCAGCACCTAGTGATCTTTTTCTTCCCATGGGTTTACTGATTTGTAAACACGGTATCGCCTCTCGATACCTAAGATCCTTCTCTATTTTCGACCCTCTGTACCAATAGTCTTTTCTTTCTATTTCTTCTGTCTAGACACAGTTACCATTATTTGGCGCATCACAGCAATATCTGGCTTTTGCGCCAATAAACTTACTTTCTCACTTGCCCCTTCTTGTCGATCAATCTTTTTCATTGTTTACAGTCTAGATCACAAATTTACCTCGTTTGGCGCAGTATGGCCAAGTTTGCTCTTGCGCCAAACTTCACTATCATCATCATCCTGATCTAAAAAGTGCGCTCTGAGGACAGATATTTTCGTCAAATGATGAAGCTATCACCTTCGCAAAATAATTATTTTACTGAGAAAGACCGCCAGTACTATTTGATGGGTTAAACAGGTGGAGAATCGCTAGAGAAGTGTGTAGACTTACGAGAAGACTACATAGAAAATAAAAAGAAAATTGAAGAAAAATGTCTTGTATCTTTGTTAGGTGGGAAATGTTTCAAACACATTCGTATTTATAAATATTTTCACTTTTTCCAATAAAAATTTATATAATCCATCTATTATTTCATTGAAAATGCTCTTGATATCTTAGCTTTTAGAATGCTGTAGAACTGAAGAACAAAATCAGACAAGATATATTTAATTTCACATTTTCTGCATTACTACTTTGGAAAGAAAAACCAAATAGAGGAAGTTATAAACGTAATAGTCATAATACGTATACGTATTCAAATACCTAAAAACGTAAACGTATTCAAATTTTCAATTTTTTTGGAAAAAAAATTTACTAACTATTCTTACATCAAGTAAGAAATATAAAATGGACAATTTGTATATGTTGCATAGTGAGTGACGCATCAACTCATAAATTTCGATTTTGTCGTCATTGATCTAAGGTAAAAGAGTCGCACATATAAAAATTTGACAAAGTATTCTCCGTTTGACAAGATTTATGATGCTAAGAAAACAACTTTTCTATTTATTCAAAAACTTGGGCAATATATTTTTTTTCACATTGATAGAATATTTTTACGCATCACGCCTACATGAACATTCTCCGCCATTTCCCACTCCTATAAATTTCCAGCATTGCCTTCAAAAAAAATGTCACTTTTTAAAAAAAAATTAAAAAATAAGTTTTACTTTTTCTTTAATTCATTAAAAATATTTTGATCTTAACTAAGAATTAGAATTTATTTTCAACAGCAATCACAGCTTATTTTCAACGTTAATTTCACAACAGATTTTAAGCGAAGTCATGTATTAGGTTAACCGGAAATTGGCCAATTTGTTTGCTAGCTTATATTATATTTTTAAATTTCTTCTCAAAAAATTGAATTGTGAGTATAAATAAATATTTACAATCAAACTAATTTCATTTATTAATTATTTTAGTATATTAATCTTTTCAAAAAGGAAGTTCGATCAGTTTTCAAGAAATTACACACGTTCTGGAAAGAAAACTTGAATCGAATCACATTCTCGAATTGAAAATTATTACAAACATGGATCAATAAGTCTCAAGACTAACAGAGATGGCGCTCTGTAGTAAACCAGTAACCAGGCTCATTTCTAGAATTACTAACTGCTTGAAACGATGTCAACATTTAAGTCGATCGGACCAAGAAACAGCTGAGTATCGAGGTTGAGTAAAGTCGTTTGTAGTTTGTTTAAAAAATGGAAAAACCGAGTTTCAGGAACTGCCAAAAATATTTTTTTATGGGTAAAACACCGTGCAAGCGAAACAATGGATTGAAAAATGTTACCCGGACTGTCCATCAAAGCAACCTGATTTGTCGGTAGTTTGCCGAGTTTAACGCTGTCTGACAACAAAATGAGCGAACGCTCGGTAGATGACCTGGAAGCCAGTTATACGAAAATGTGTGAAGTGACAAAAATTATAATGAAGATCGAAGTGAGCTCCGTGGTGCTGAGATGACACAGATATCGCGGGGTATGATGGTTCTGAAAAGGTTTTTGAAGTGAAGTGAAAAAGGTTTTTCAAGTGGGTGCGCGATTGCTTTTCGATGGAACAAAACAGCAACGAGTCGATGTCATAGAAAGCTGTTTATCGCCATTTATACGCAACAAAAGATTTCATGCGTTACGTGACCATGCACGAAACAGATACATCACTACCCCCGAAGCGAGCAGTCATGAGTGGCGCGACGGCGAGAACCGTCCGAAGCGGTCCGGAAAACGCAGCAGTCAGCTGGCAAAGTCATACATATATTGTATCAATATATTTTTAAACTGTCGTTATGTTTTCCTTGCACTGTAATGGTTGTTTGAATTTAAATTGCACTTTCACCTTATTTCTTTTTTTCTAATTTTTTGTTCATAACTGATATCTCAAAGTTGCCACGTCTTGCATTTAGCATACCAAAAAACTTGATTTTGTGTGTCGCTTTTTTAGGGAAGATAATGAATTTTAAAGTTATTTAGTTAATTATTCAATAACAAAACGTACATGTAATAAATTCAAAATGTATTATAGTAGGACTGAAGTCCTGTGGTGATAGGGTGAAAAGAATAGTCCCACTGTAGACAGATGGCCAATATCTGGCTTTTGAACCATCGACAATACTGTCACTCACTCCATTCGAACGTCTAGATCACAGTTTGTACCTGCTTGGTCACAGCAGGCTCACATCTGGCTTTGCGCATTAACTCCGCCATCATGAAGTTAGGTTTTTTGATTGATTGATACGCTATAAGTCATCTTGAAAAGTAACTCAGGTATATTGTCGATAGACCTTGTTATGTGCTTTCCGTCAACATCGGAGAAATGTCGTTTCTAGCATCCTTCCTTCAAACTTCCATAGCACACCAACTTGAAAAAGCCTTAAGACCTCGATGATTTTAGGTGCAACAGCGGGTCTTTAGTGGCATCAGGGTTCGGAACTACTAACTCGACTGAAACAAAGCAACAGCTACGAGCTCAGTGATTATGACCACTAGGCTACCACGCTTTCAATAATACACTACTACGTTCCCTTATGGTAAAGTGAGCATCAATTTTCGAATACTTATTATCGAAGATCCATTTACAGAAAGTGTTCTATTCGGCAAATTCAAATTACCATGTAGAAATTCAAAATGCGGCATAATGGTCATTTTGAACATGCAAACAGACCAATTATTCATTCTATTATTTGTAAGACATGTTGTAACGTTAGGCTTTTCGTAAAACATCCTTGATTAACATCCTGTTCCAGCTCTCGATCAAATGAAACGAGATGACTGAAATTAAGTAACTTTAGAAGTGGAGTTAGTAGATTATCAAGAAAATCATATAAAAGTAACATAGAATCGAATCAGGGATGATAATAATGTTACACGGTAATCGGAAGGGGATAGTAGATGCGTGTGATGGTCTTCTTGCATGTCCACATTTTGGTAGACTTAGGACCAACTGCTCATGATTGAATATTTGAAGCGAGGTACTCCGTCATATTCCAGTAGTGTATTCTTGATATATTATAGAAGTTTGTTACTTACTGCGGACAGGATGCATGTATTGGAAGCATCCCTTTTCTCAAAATTAATAAACACTCGATTTGAAATGTAATTGACGATTTTAGTTACTTGCGTCTTAACAGTTAATTCTTAAATTTGTGATAGAGTCCTTCAAGATGACAGATGAAACGTGTAAAATGATTCCATCGCAGTAGGTTATAAATAATATATTTTTTTTAATGTCACGTTCTTTCATTTTCATATTGCTCCTCCTGACATTGGTACGATCTTTTTGTGTGTAAATAACCAGGTATCTAAACACCTCCAATCTCAAATCGTTTCTGTTAATCGATACTCTTTCTGTATTACGAGTTACCTGCATTCAGATACTCCATGATTAAAAAAAAAGCCTGCAATACACGCGTGAACGATTCTCCCGTGAAGGATGTCAGTTCTGACTGATAGAGTCGCTGCCATTCGTACATTGCGGACCTTTATTCAACGCATAAGAGTCAATATCTCGCAATATACTGTTGAAGTACTCATCATGAATTGAAATTTGACTTCGAATCGTGAAATGTGCTATTTTATAAACCATGAAAATAGAAAAACTTATGGAATGCAATTCTACTCTCGGTGTCGTTTCGTGACATAACAAAGTTCAATACGTGAGCGTAAAACGAATTTTCACGCATTTTTTAGTCAACATATTTAAGTATCAAAATTACCTATACGCAGTAACTGATAGGTACCTACATGTACAGTGTAACCCAAAGTGAGTATACACCTCTCTTCTTTTTACTTTGAAAATACAAACATTTGGTAAAATGGTTTTATGCAAAGTTTTTAAAAAGGAATGATAAATCATTTTAAATAAGTATTTTTCCAAAAAATAAACACAAGTGTAATATAATAATAACATTATTTGACATTCTCTGACCAATTGACACAAATTGATGTCTTAAAATTAAGTAACATCTTTGGTATAGTGACCAGCAATCTGATAAATTAGTGTACCACTATTTTATTAGTTTTTGCGTTTGATACAGACATGATTTAGATCCTAATGTATAAGTTTTTGTAGAAATATTAATTTAATCTTGAAAATAGTTAACCAATTGAAACTGCAAGCTCAGTTAGAGACTGGTTGTTAAAATAGCAAGAAGTTAAATCTTTAGGAAACAATTGCAAATTAGATTAGCAAGTCACGCATGTGTTCAAAAAATCATCAAAAGTATAAAGAGTTGGGACACGTTAAAAATGTTCTCGAAAAGGACGAAAGGAGATCTTGAAGACAGAAACAAATATTGGGCTCAGCATACAGTGACCGAAACTCCAAGGTGAGTACTCCAGAAATAACTGCAACCACTTCTTCACGATACAAGAAACCTGTTTCCGAGAAAAATTTGAAATTCTCAGAAAAGAGTTTTAATGGTCATCAGGGCCAGAAAAACCTTTCATTTCGAAGGAAACCAAGGAGTAAAACTTTCATTTGCTGAAAATTATATTTCAGGTCTCAGACTTATAGAATCAAGTTATATTTAGAGGGAGAGTAAATTTAATGTTTTTGGAAGGATGAAGCATGCTATGTTTGACGAAGCTTAACAGTAGTTGCTTCCAAAAGAAATCCTACTGTCAAGTATGGGAGTATAAAGCTCGCATACAAGCAGGATCTAGAATCGTATGGGGCGTATGTCAGCCAATGGTATAAGGAAATTGAGGTTTTATTGATGGATCTGGACAAAATCAACCCTTGAACTTTCTGAAAATATTTAAAGTAAGTGCAGAAAAATTTGGGCTTAGGAGTTTAAGTTTCCAACACGATAATGATCCAAGCATACAGCTAACTAATTCAGGACGTAGTACAACTGCTAGAACGCAGTTGCCTTCACCACACACTCACCTGATCTCGAAACCATGAGAAATTTATTGCTAATCAGTTGAAAAATCTAACCAAACACTTTTATATCGGTGAGTAAAGACCATTTAAAAACTGTTTTAAGAGAATAAAGCAGAATAATTTAAATCACAAGTGAAGCACACAAAATCTGGTTAACCAATGCCAACCGTCTGACCTTCATTATCTGAAAGAGTACGCTACCAACAATATTATTTTTTTTATGATTTTCATTTAAAAGTATATGGGTGTATACTCAATTTTGTGACTTAATATGCTGCTGTACTATCTTAATCACTGCTCTTCTGACTGCGCTAGTAAGAATGTACTGCAGCTGAAAGGCTATGGAGTACACACGTTCATAAAATACAGTCGTTCAGAATGATGTAATATATTTTAAAAATGCTGTAATAAATACATTTTAACATTACCATAGATGAATGGGTTTGAAATGGAGAAAAATGCAACAATTTTCATAGTGTTTCAAAATTTCAATCTCTGCATATGTAATAGTGAAATCGGTCAATGTCAAATTACGACACACAGATGTTCGGACAAGGCGTAGAATATCATGATGTCGTGCTAGACTAGGATTAAAAGCCTCGATCAGAAAACACGGCACTTGTACGGGTTATTGACAACATGGAACAAAATGCAGTAAACATCGATCAACAACACAAATACAAAACGAGCAAATTGTAATGAAAGTCACAGCATTTTCAGAAAAGGTTCAACTATCTGCTAGTCATCCCCTGGACATGTATTTTAGTCAAATCTTCGAATGCTGTGGAGATTTTGATTTCATTGTAATACCCGATCGTTCCAAGGTTATCTTGTGCCATCACTAATTTCACCATTATTAAATACTGACACCAATAATTACAGAACCACCAAAAAACAACTTTCCATCCGTTTATTATATATCTACTATGACATCACAATAGTGCTCCAGGTTAAGCTTTACTAACGCTATATTCAACCACCAATTATCTAACAACTTACTACCAATATCTTTATCAACTGCAACTCCAGATCTGGAACACGCTGTGAAAATACTAGAACAATTCCTCAATCGAGTGATCATACTGGACCTCAATCACTAATCGTAAATCCTTATCTATAATATAGCACTAGATTCTACCTCCTCTCGCTCAACGCCTCTGTAGTCCTTCTGTCTTGCAATTTCTTAGACTGCGTTTTATATAATTCCTCACTCCACCGCTTCACTTCTATTCCTAACTGCTTTAATATGTAATGTTCTTCATCACGTTTCATTTTTGTTTAAGGGCAAGTTTGTTTAGGACAAGCAATCAATCTCAAGCTAAGTCCTAAGGTTAGTGAGAGAAACCGCGAAGCCAATGTCACACATTTCACCTAGGCTTCCACCTTCGTATTTATAGCTGTTCCTTCCAGGTCGTACGACGCTGAAATTCAGAAAAGTCCATAGCTTTCACCTGATTGGGGATTTGAAAATTCCTGCCATTTTTTGAGTAGCTCGTTTGGCTTCCAACGCCACCGTTTCTCGCCAGTCGCCGGGTGATGGCCAAATCTGTTGGAAGGTTGGGGATTATTTCAAAGCTTTCAATGCGACCGATGAAATCCCTGTAAATGTCCTTTTCTACTTGAATTTCGGAAAGCTTTCACTAGGTTTGTAACAATACTGTTATCAGAATGGATTAAAATGAAGAAAGGTAAAAGTTTTCATTTTAATGCAATATAGCATCGGTATGACTTGGTTAGAAGGACTTTGCATAAAGAAGGGCTCACTGCTTAAAGTATAGTACTTCTAAGGCAAAATTAACCCAATTTAGAGTTATCAAACATTTAATCTTGATATTATTGGAGGTTGTAATTCCTGTGATTATATGTAGAACATAAAAATGTTTATTGTATAATGAATATATGTTTTTGATGCTTCATTTTTCATAAATAATTCAAAATTTTGAAAAAAAATTATGATAAAAATCTAAAGATACAACTGAATTTTTGCTCGAAAAATAGATTAATTCAGGCCGAAATTTTAAAATTATATTCTTTTTATTTAATTTAGAATTTTTTATTATTTTGTTTATTATTCTTTTATTTTTCTATAAATTTATTCAATTCATAGTTTTAACAATAAATCAATAACTGAAAACACTTTTTAAAAAAAATTTCAATTATATTCGCATTTATAATAACTGTGAACGTGAGAATGGAACAAAACTTCATTTTACGGCAATAATAATAAACCTTTAGCAAAATATTTAAATTTAATGATTTATCCGATTGCTTTAATTTTAGTGTTTAATGGTAATAATTTAATTTTTATATTGTTGTTTATTTTATTGTAAAAATTTGCATTGTTTTAGAACCCAGAAGCTGGGATATTTTAAAATGCAACCCAAAAGATGACAGATGTAAAACAATAAATTGATAGAAATAGTCCATTTATTTAAGAAATTTAATTCCCAATTATTCGAAGGCAGATTATTTTGTTATTGTTACATTGGCTGCTGATATATAAAGCAAATGAAAGATTTTAGTTATAATAGTGAATATCTGCAACGAATGAAAGAAATCACGCGGTGAAAATGTGGTTTGACTCACTTCACATTTTTGAAAATCGCCTATTGGCGAGGATTTTGACAAGGTAACGTTAACTCAGCGCACTAGGGGGACTATATTTTTACTAACTTATTTATTCTTTAGTTTCAGGCTTCGTCTGGTAATCGCAGTTTCAAAGCCTTGAAGACAATATGATCCATCAACACAGCAGAAGATTTTGCGCTTTTTTCCTCTTTTGCCACGCCATTCAATCCATCAATCAAGGTGTTCCTTTCGAATAATCTCATCCATCACATTTTGTACATTCATAGGTGGACATAATTGATCAACTTTCATTTCTATATGTTTCGTCCATTTTTTAATTTAAGGACCTTTGTTCACTAAAATGAGAAAAAAATTTACTTGTGCATTCAGTGATCTCTTTCAAAACACAGCAGCCATAATTGGTACTAAACTTGGCAAGGAAAAATATGAAATATGGAAGACAAAATGAAGGCAAAGATGGTGTCAAAAGGAGAAATATTCAGAGATTTTTTAATTAACAAATATAGTTCAAAAATTTAACATAAAGCAAATGAATAGCCCTGTAATTGGTAAAAAAAATGTGGTAGATTTCTGTGCAAGCACTATAAACCAAATGATGGCAGAAAAATGTGAAGAGGATCATTTTAAAGATTGCTGTGTCATAACGGCATAATTCAACAGGAACAATGAGGTTACTACATTTGGTGATATAGCGCCAAATATGGCAATAACTTTGACGCTCAATGTTGGGACTAACGTATTCAAGTGGGATCACACTACGTGCGAGAGTATCATTACTTAATATGAGCTTATTAAGGCTATTTCTAGTTCTACCTATTATTCACATCTCCCTATATATTAATTATACTTATTCAAATTTTGATCGTTAATAAAATATTTTTTTCATCCACCAATTCAATACATTTTTTTAAACTTGTAGTGGTACTTGATTTAATACAGTTTTTAAATGTTAATTCATTTTTATTAAATCCAATTGGGAAATGAGTTTAGCAAACCGTTGGCGCAATTCAAATTCATACTAGATTTTTTTTTGGCTGAACGTTAAGTCCGAGAGCAACCTAGTATAGCTTTGGCAAAAGACCATCAAATAATTCCTTCGCCGGTGTCATAAACGGTGCATCATTCCAAACCATTTAATTTACCGGATGAATTAAGAAACAAGATCAATGCTTCTACTGAGCCATTCGTCTTACAAGTGGCAAAGTGGTGATGAACCTTTATGGTAGAACGACTCGCCTTCGGATCGAATATCGTGGATCATAAAAATTTTTATTTGATATTCAACAATTAATTTTAGTTTTATATTGTAGAACAAAATTTATCAACATAAGATATTTGATATAAATTTAGGAATAAATACCGTCAGTGAAAGCGTGCAGATCGCTGGAAAAATTCTCTTTTCCACTTAATATTTAGATTCTGCAATAGCATAAACATATTCCATATTAATTGTAATTATTAATAAAATGTAACTAAAAACAAAAAAAATTTCTTTGTGACCTAGTCGTGAATTGACTTCATTTTTTTTATATATTTACTGGGTAGATTGATTCCAATTTTTTATGTTACATTTGGCTTTATTAAGCTTCTCAATTTCGAGAAATTTGACATACAACTATTACATGCGGAGAGGATGTCCTTAGCTTATGAAGTTAGGCAACGCATGGTAAAGCGTAGATAATTAGTATAAATATAACTTAGAATCGTTAGATTATTAAATATACAAATTGTATGAAAACCATTAGAAAGAGTGAAATAACAAACGAATAATTGTAATGGTTCTTGCTATATAATTATCGATTTACTGTAGACTAAGATACCTATCTGTGTAATTACCTATAGTAACTTTTTAAAATTTTAGCAGTAAATTTATGATTTATAGTAGCTAAAGATTTTCCTAATAAGGATGAGAGAAGCGAATTTTGTCTTGTATATTTTCATATTTAATAATGTTTACTAATAGTACGATAGGCTCGGTGTCTGATTTGATAAAAAAATGATAAAGAACTAGAAACTTTTAAAATGTTTTCCAAGATAATTACAAGTATTACATTGAATAGTTATTAGATTACATTTGAATAGGTCACACTATAGTTATTCTCAAACAATATTTTCTGTGCATGATACTCTTTTTATTCCATCTTAAATATTTCATTAGTTTACTTTTTTGATACATTTCTTTTAAAAAAAGATTTTAAAACGTTTTAGTTTCGGATGAGACGATTATTTGACTATTTCCATCAACTAATAGTATTTGTATTTTTCATTATTTCAATCAATAATTTTTCAATCTAAGTTTTACTGTGTGTGATTTTAAACTTCGGTGTTAAAATAGTTTCAAATAGACTCATTCTTCCAGTCGTGCTGCCATCTTGTGAATATAATTGTTAAAATACAAAGATGCACAATTCACGATAAATTTATCAAGCTTAGATTTGGAATATTATAATGTGCCAGAATATGCTTATAAAATAAATTGAGTATGTTGTAATAATCTATATGTATTGATTTGCAATAAAATACCAGAGGATAAAAATTCAAAAATGTGTGTGTGTGTGCAATGATTTTACTTAAATTTAATTCAATTTCCTAATCTATCCTAAGCCTTAACTATCACAGTAAAGTGCTTGTCTTTATTTTCTGATACCATTCCAATTTAGATTTTAATTTATGAAATCACGCGATCTTGAAATCTTCTCAGTCAACCGTTCTCACGCGTCAGAGCAGAAGGGATAACTCATGCTAGACTTTCTGTTTGTTGCTAAAATACCTAAAGATCCCTCCCTCTCATACCACGTGATCTGAAGAAATCTTTACAAATAAATTCGAAGTAAGGACATTTCCCACTTTCTCTCTTTCGCTACCAATGCGAAACTATGCATCTGGCTTCCTCTAATTTTCAACACGTGATTCATGGAATCATATGGATGTAGACTGCCCTGTGCCCATCACTATATCCATGTAATTGCCCCTCTCTCTCGTGTTCAATAAATAAAGGTATATTATCAAGATTTCGGAGTGTCTTCATTGTGCACGAGTGAAAACATTTTTAAAATGGACAATAGTTAATGTTCAAGAAATAATTCATTATATATGCATACACACAATTATATAAATCATTTTAATATTTCCCCCTCACATTTCTGTTTAGAGCAACTAAAAATTCGAAGAAAAAAAATTAAAAGATGTGAAGATTTCATATAATGTTATTTATGGATAATTCCTCGAAATACTTAAGAATTGCCAGTATACTAAGCAATTAATTCTTAAAAAGTAAATTAGAAAAACAAAATTCCCTTCACTGGAATTTCATTGTTATAGAATATGAATATACCGGTTGAGTATTCTCGAAAATAAGATTTTAGTATCATTATTTTCTTCTTTATTCCTATAATAGCTAAAAGATGTGTATCTGGTTCGCTGGAAAAGTTCAAAGACCGGTCTTGCCCATTGTCATTGTTCTTCGAATAACTCTATCTCGCATTAGAGTGTAGAATTTTCGGGAAGAAATCGTACCCAGATTTCCTCGTTTTTCAAGGTTTTTAATTTCAAAAGGATATGTGTCAGGCGTCGTTTCAATGCAATCTCAGATAAACACAATTATGTGTTTTAATCTATCAATGATTTTTATGGAAAAAACTGCGTTAAATATTTAGGTACCAACACGATTTCACCTTCGGAAATGTTTATAAAATTTTTAGCCAATACCTCAATGAAGTAATTCTTTTTTAATAAAACACTGATTAGGCATTATTTCTTTTTGACATATTTTTAAATTATAAGATAAATATCCATTTGCAGTAACTTATATTTTTTAATAATTTATGTTTTAATAACCTATCGCTATTCTATTTTAATCCTTTCTAAGGCCATGGAAAATCTGCTTAACATCAACTTCATCAATTTTTTAAGCAATAAAAGTTAGCGTGGGAGGACGAAGATATTGTTTTATGATCATTTATAGAGATATTATTTTATTACCCTTTTCTTTTCAAGTAATGCAGCATAGAAAAGAATGAAAAAGCATAAAGCAATTTTTAAGTAGTCCCTAATTGGCGGGGATTAACATACTTCCCACTAAGAAAGGCTCTAAAAATTAAATTAATATTCATTAATAAGCTAAAATTAACTTATTTTTTTAATTAATCTTAAATCCCAAAATATTTTAATATGCAATTACTAGAAAAAAAAAAGGCATTTTAAAGAGTAACATTCCACTTAAAATTGTCTAATAATTATAATTCAGAAAACTAGAATTTGATCAAAATATTGTTATGTATTTAGCGATTTATGAATAAATGAAATTCGCACTTTCCCCCTACCCTCTCTCTCTTCCATAAGTAGGATAAATAATAATAAAAAAGATAAGTTTCATTATTTAATTTATTGAAGAAATAAGGAAGACTATTGGAAGAATCACATATCTCCCCTTCTGACAAAAAGAGCTCGATTATCAAGCAGACGAATGCAAAGCACTTCTTATCTTGAACATTTTGTAGATGAGTTGAGTTGTTTTTCTAACGTTTCCAAAAATATAATGTGGTATAAAGGGTCAAATGTTTTTGAAGACCGGGTGGACATGGCATCAAATTCGTGGCCAGTGATGTTTCATTCGAGCCGCGTGTTCCAGTCCCGATTCCACTGAAAACCAGTCCCATAAAGGGTCTAGTTAAAATTTTTCGAAGATATGGAGAGTGGGGTGTCGGCTCATAAGAAAATTTCGTCTTTCGACCATTATTCAAGATTACAAGGCTTATTGACAGTGGTTAATTTAAGATTGCTGTGGTAGAAGTTGAGATTGTTCCTAACTCGTACCTACCTTTAAAACCACTTAGAAAAGTATACTGTGGTGGTCCTCTTCGAAACACTTGCAACGTTCTCATCTTACTATGAGGCGGCATGTTAGAACAACTAATTTCCACATGGGCGCACATATGTAAATCGCGAGTGCGTATTCACCTGTTGTTGTAATACCCGTGCAGCCATCAGAAAAACTCAGCAAAAGAGGAAAAAGAGTTTTTGCCTTGGTGATCCGACTATTGTCCTTCGCCAACTACTCAATTGTGTTTCTTCTTGGACCGGTCCGGACTTCCTTCTTTCTGTTGATGACTGGGATCTACCTAATTCATTTGAATGAGAAGAAGAGATCTCGAACCATTATATTCATCGTTAACGCTATGTAACTAACTAGAATTCTCTGTGGTCATTTTCTGGACGTTCGAATCTTGCTTGGACAGATGTCTTCAAGGTTACTCTACAGTTGTTCTTGGTTGCTGTGTTCCATACTAGCTTGATAACCTTCTGATACGAGCTGTATCTTTTCAGTTATCCATTAGCTATTAGTTTAGTGAATATCTGAACTTTTTTTTTTAATTCTGATTGGATGAGTGATATTTTAATACAAAGAGTGGCCATTAAATAACGAGACTGAAGTTGTAAAACATTTTACTTTGACGTCATATACGTTTACTTATTTTCGCCCTCCATATACATCTCTTCTCTATCCTTTCAACGCTCCATGCGAATTTTCCATTGTTCGAAACAGTGATGGAAGTCATTTTCTGCCAGTTCCTTCAGGGCGTGTGCCGTTTCTCTTTCACAGCTTCAATGGGCTCCAATCTTATTCCTTTTTAATACAGATTTCATCTTAGGAAATAGATAAAAGCTCCATGGCTCAAGGTCTAAAGAATAAGGCCGAGGGTTTAATACTGGGATGTTGTACCTTGCTAGAAATCTCTTTGCAGACAGTTTGGAATGAGTCGATGCATTGTCTTGGTCGAAAAATTTGCCGTACGGATTCTGTGTCAATTCCTACAGTTACTGCAATCGCTCGATTGAATAACCGATGGTCAGATCAAACCAGATGACCGATTTTTTCAATATTGTCATTCGTTTTTGAAGGGGAAAGGTGACCTGCGTGTGAATTATCTTCAACGTCTTCTCAACCATCTTGGAAACGCTTAATCTCCTCAAAAACACGTACACGCGACGAACATTCGGTGTAATACACTTCTTTCAATAAATTATTAGTTTCGGTATCGGATTTTTTAAGTTTCATGTGAAATTTCACAACAATTCGTAGCTAACTTATCATGTTTCCGGTGAAACACAAAAATAACTAATGCTAATGAAAGCTATGGGTACATGGATTATATGGATTTGTTTACATAAACAAGAGGCACTGCATTCGAAAGAGAAGGCTTCATGCTAAATAACTTTTGGTTGCTGGCGTTTGGCGCATGCGTACTTCTTCTGTAGCAGCGTCAGTCTCGTTATATAATAGCCACGCCTCGTATATTGTCCTCAATCATTCGCAATTACTTATCTGAGTCTTTTGAAGTATATGCTTGCGCGTCTTCAATGCATTTCTTGTAATCTTTTGTAGTGGATGCGTGAGAGTTTTGATCACCAAACGTAATACAAATATTTATTTCTTGCTTATTCTAACGGTATAATGAACATCAGTTGATTTCTGTACTGACTCTTGCTTATGGGATCTTTAATGCCATGGGATTGTAAAAATTATTGACAGAAGCAAATCAAGGCGTCCGATGGAGTACCCATGGGGAGATGCAAAAGGACGTACGCACCCCCCAAGAATTTATCTAGAAATTGAGAAATATTACAGAATAATTCTTATATCATTCTCCAAAATGTTCTTCTGAGTGAGTATTTAAAGGCAAAGAGAGAATTGTACATCGCGATAGATTTTTTTTTTCTATCAATAAATGATTTTTATCAGATTTTCAATTTTGTTGGATTCTGCCGATTTTGGTAGGAATGTTTGTTCTCATGATATTTTTATATTTTTCTTAAATGATCTTTATTTCTATAACTTGATAAAAATCGTATCAATCCTTGAACAGTTTTAAAAAAGAACAAATAAGATTGATGTAGCATATTCTTTATTTCTCCCAAGGGGTAATTCTAAACTAAAGAAATTGTTTCTTTCATGACGATGACGATTCGCGACCCCCTCCCCCTCAATAAAACTGATTTCCAGGTAGACCACTGGAGACGACGCAATACTATTGATTTTTATGAAAACGTTTTCAATATAAAATTTCCAGCTACGATAAAAATCCATTGTGCATCAAATTTAAAAGTAAAATAGGGTTTTCGTTACTTTTCCCAGAACTATTGCATTATTGTATTCTCAAATGACACATTTCTTTCATATAACTTTACAAACACACTTTCTGTTTTCAATTTCATGTGGAAGAAGACATTCATACACATCTGTTACATATAAAATGTATTTCCTCAAATAGGATTTTGCTTATAAATTAATAGAATCTGGTGGGTGCGCTGGACGTGAAATAATATATGTAAAACAGATGTTTTGTGTGGTTAGAGTAAGTTTAAATCTTGTTTATCCATGAAAACAAAAGTTCGTTGAATGGAACAGATGTGTTTATGTGTTTCTGTTTATCTTAAGTTTACATCGAAGCTTGAACAGATATCGCTGTTCGTGTCTGGGAAAATCTTATTTTTTGGCAAAAAATAGCTTATTTTTAGATGAATTCATATGTTCTTCTACGTTATGAAGTTTAGTAGAATTCACACTACATATACTTATTTCAAGTTGAATGCATTTAAATAACCTCTTTATAAATCTTTCCATTTATAAAAACGTATAAAATTTTTGGACGTATGTATTCGAAAAAGTATTCTGAATTGACTTCGCTTTTTTTCATTTGATTATCTAGAAATTATTTTGTATAGAATTCGTTTTTGAACTCACTACAGGGCAAAGTAATTTGAATCAATATTGAATTAAATTGAAATAACTTCAATTTTTATTGTAGCAAAAAAACAAATCATTTAATTGTCGCAAAAGGAAGAATTGCTTTTCATAATTGCAAAGATAATTTTTCGAAAAGAGAATTGTTAACGATTGGAGGAAAATAGAAGCGAATTCAAGAATTTAAAAATTGAAATTCTAGTCAAAAGAACTATTTTTTATGTATATTACTATGTATTGATTTAGGAGTAACTTCAGTGACTCAAGTATTAATAGCTTTTTACTCGTTTAAACTCATTTTTACTCATTTACTCACTCACACCACACCTGTCGAGAGGACTTGAAATCTTAATAGATTTAACGTGGAATAGCCCGCTATATGGTGAGTCTCTACTGGTATCGGAACTTGAACACACGTAAAGAACGCTGGTCTCGAGTCCATGTCAAAGACACTAAAATATCGCGGCCAATCATAACTGGGCGAATAATGACTTTTCTAAAAGTAAAGATCATCACTGAATTTTTGGTGAGAGATAAAGCATTTAAAAATAAGGGTTATAAAAGAATTTAACTTAATTTTTATATTTCATCAAATATTTAGCAACATTACTTAAGTATTCGATACAATCGAATAGCATAAGGAGAAAAGAAAATTGAGGATTCAGGACAATTCATTAAATATATTTCAACTTTTAACTAATCTTAAGTTTCATTTTAATGAAATGGTGATGAATTGTGGGTATTTTTAAAGAAACAATTTATTTCAAATGACTTGTTTTGAAATGTTTCATACTCAATATCTATTTGTAGATTAAGAGGGCAAGGTACCCAGTGGGAACTTTTTCATTAGACATTGTAACGTCTGTGACATATCCACGTTCCTCGGCCTTCTTTAATGTTTGTTGGTCGAGCTACCAACTTTGACATTCATGCATTTAGACTGCCCGAGCGACACCTGATCTCCGAGATGTCAACAGTTGGGGGATCGTAGCTATTTCGGCAGCTTGTGAAGATTTAGGGAGATTCGCCGACGAGAAGCCGTTGGAGGTCGATGGCCCTCAAAGAGCGTCAGTCCCTGCTTGGTTCCCGGTCCAGACGGACGTCTTGGTACCTCCTGTCACATATTTTTGTATAATAGCTGTACATAATCACATTAAATATTTTAAACTTAAAAATCAGAATTTACCTATTTTCTTAATAACATAATAAATTATCTTCAAACGGTACAGCATGTATAAAAGAAGTTTATATTCATCGTGTATGAATACACTTGAGGGACCAAAACCATATTTTACGTGCATCGGCCTCGGTACACGGCAAGTGTTTGGTGGCATCAGAACTCGAATCTCTGACTCGATGAAAACAACGCCGACCGTGAGACCTAGACTATGACCACTAGGCTATCATGCTTCAGAGGAAAGAAAAGATAATGAACTTAAAAAACTATTGATTGTACTGAAATACAATGATTTTAAAAGGAAAATTTTGGCTGATTTTTACAGTCAATTCTATTCTTTTGAGAACGCAATAAGGTTATACAAATTATTCATACTTTTATGTACGAATAGAATAATTTGTGCAAAAGATAACATTATCTTGTATAAAACTGGTCTTCTCGGAAGTCTATAGAGCCCGGTGATAAAAACATAGTTAAGCGACCTCTAGAAGCACCAGTGGACATATTACTCCCATCACTCCCCATCATTCTGAGATTACGACTTTTTGATCATACGAAACACGTGTCCCTCAATATCGGATGCTAAAATAAAAGATAATATATTTATAGTGAGTGAGTGTTTTAATGACGCAAGAGCCGAGTGTGGCTATGGTGCACCAAACGAGGTAAAGTTGTGTTCTAGAAGTGAGAAAAAATTGAAAAAACAAGTGAGTGAGTGATAGTATAAAAATGACGCAATCGCCAAATGAGGCCAAATGGTGCCAAAAAAGTTGTGATCGAGATGTGTGAAAGAATTTAATAAAAACAAAAATAGTGGTTGACAAGAAAGAGAGTCGAAAATGGAAAAGGATCGCTAGGATAACCCGGGGGTGCGTCATCTGGACATTTTTTTTCTGATAATATGGGAGATATTACATTAATAATAATGAGCATGTTATTATTTATTAATAACAATGAGCATGATGTGAATGATTTCGTCAACAAATATCTCTTGTGAAGAATGTTGTTATTGATCGCTTTGCAATGCTGCAATACTTTCTCACTACTGTTGGCTATTGTCTAACATATGCGATACAAAAACCAAACAGTGAAGAAATACTAAAATCAATACTCATAAAGTGTGTTCTATTGTCTAACATATGCGAAAGTATATTGCAGGTAAATTTGACATTTTATTGTACAGTATCCTAAGTTGATATTGTAATAACCTACGAATGCATTTCTTTTATTTAAAAAAATCAAAAACCAACAGTAAATTTCTATTCACTTTTTTTTTTGTACTCAGGAATGCACCCAATAGAAATATTACTCTAAATTTATAAAGAAAAATGAAGTCGTTTTTTTGTTTATTAGAGTCCTGTTTTATACATTTTACTAATAATCTTCATAAAAAAGTTAATATTTAAAAAAAAAAATACTTTTTTGATTTTTAGCAGTGTTCTAATTTTAAACGTTGCCGCGGTAGCCTAATTGTTATGGTCGCTGACTCACTAGTCGCACGGCAAGCGGTTTTCGTCGAGTGTCATGAATTCGAGCCTTGATGCCCCTTAAAGACCCGCTGTGTAGCCGGAAGTGAAGCACGTTAAATCTGTCAAGGCTCAAAGTCCTCCCTTTGGTTTAGTGTGGAAGGTAGGAGAGGGAGGTGCCAGCTCTCCTCGTCACTTGACCGATGTTCAGAATTATGAGGTCCTTCACCAACAGCTCTCGTGTTGCTTCTAATGCGACGCTAATAAATAAAATAAATGAATCTAATTTTATAATTTCCTTCCTTCGTATACATCTCACTTACCAATTAGACTCGAATATCATGAACCACCTGTTTTTGAAATGCATATCAAAATTTAATCGATAAACTTCCTCTGTAATGTATTATTTCATCTTTCCGGGGCAGCAGACAGTAATAGAACGTTTTTGCACGAGAAAAAGGTCATAGAAAATTATTTGATGCCTGCTGCTTTAATGGACTAGTGTAGACTATCAATACAAAAAAAAATTAATTTTTTTGTAGTTTTAGTTATTTCGTGTGTTTGATACTTTATATGTGTGAACTGTGCTAAATGTTATGCAATGCATCTCTTTTACTGTATAAATACGTCACTATTAAGTATTTTCTATTTATTTGGAGGTGCTTTGATCCGATGTCTGCCGGTTGATAGAGTACTGTGCTTCTATTAAACAAAAAAAAATTACTTTCAATTATAATCATCTTTTTTAAGATAAGATATTCTTCTGGTATGTTCTTTTTTTATAATTTTATAATTATTCGCTGACAAAATTCAGAAAGGGCCATCAATTTGTGACATAATCTGACATAATTTGTATCGTCTGCCATCTTAAATGTTACTTTAATCCTAAAATCCAGATTTCAACTTAAGTTCAAAAGCGCAGACTATGTAATTAAAAAGTCAATTATATTTCAAAACAGAGTTAATTAATCTTCAAATACGGGAGAACGCTCTCAAACAATTTCACGCCTCTATACACGAGTACTTCTACAGCATATCAAATAATACGCTTACCTGGATATGATGCGAGTACCTCCTTCAATTATTCAATCATTCAAACAGCGTTAGGTCCTTGTCTCAACAAATCCTGTTGAAACGCAAGAAAATTCTTGCGCAATTTCTACTAGTATTCTTACTTAAACAATAACATTTATTTCTCTCAAATACAACTCTGTCACTTCTATACGACTTCATGATGTCTATTCATTCAATTTCTAAAGTTTATTAAATTTGTGTTACGTTTAATTTGATTAGAAAGAAGCTGGAAACTTAAATATAAACTCAGAAAGGAACTCCAGATGCCAAGTTAAGGGAAGTTTCGTGAATAGCCCATGTTACTAGTTCAAAATTTCAGATACAAAGCATTCTTGCTGAAAAGGTCGATTTTCGAACATTTAATGAAAGAATACTGCATAAAAATATGTTGCAAGGAATTTTTTGTTATGTCGTTTCGTTCTAATGATGTAACAAATACATTTTGTTTAAAAAGAACAACATTGGTTCCTCTATGGATCAAAATATTGTTTAGAATATTTCTGAAAATATCATTACATGTGCACTTGGATCAAACGTGCTTTTGAAAAGCTAAAATAACATATTACTGTTTCGAGAAAAATATAATTTTTTATTTCTAATTTTGTTTCATTTAAAACTAATTAGTGATTTTTATTTTTATTGAAAAATTATCAATAGTAAGATATGTGCGCGAGTATCTTTTAAAAAAAAGTAAATATAGCACTTTTCACAACCTATCTTTCTCTACTAAACTTCGCAAATGGATTCGTCGGTTGCTAGGAGACGAGAATCCACATTTGGACTGAAGCGATTTCTCTAGTCTCTCTATTTTAAAGCAACTTTATGCGATTTAGATTTACTCTTATTAATGTGTATTGACATGTTGTTTTGAGAAAATGGAGACAACATAAATGCATAGACATAAAATAAAGAATAACAGGATGTAATTGACATCACAATATATTGAGTTAATAATAATTACATTTCGTTTGCTTAAGGTATATTTCATGTAATATTTTATCGTCTGATTTTATTTTAATACCAGAACAGAATATTATCGTCTACATTAATGATTTATCGTTCGCTTTTATGTTGATATAAATTTTTAATAACTGATTTTTATGACAGAATCACTTGTTTTTATCCTTTTTATAATCAACATTAGAAACGTTTTTGTATTTTACTACGTTTTGCTTGTGAAAGTAAACATGCATTAGGAATTTGAAGAAGTTATTTTCTTTTCTTGATAATAATTGCTTCTGTGGAGCCTGGGGTACGGAAGTACATTTACTTCACTCTAAATGATATTTATTTCGAAGAATCATACTTATAAGAGAACTTAACAGAAGAAAAAAAATGTTAGTGCTTATTAAAATGAAATTAGGAAAGCCAGTTTCAATTTATTTTATTTTGATCGTTTCCTTTAATATGAGATTATATTCTGTTTTCTAGATTCCAATTCATCCAGAAATTCTACGTCAATTTTCCAAATTTGTTTGTATACAAATATGCAAAAAAAGAATATAAACTACATCTCTCGTATAAAATGTAAGGTTGTTCTAAAGATGTGTATATACTTAAGAGCCTAACCGATAGCAGACAAATACGCATCAAAAGAACTGCTCGCGAACCGCTCTCGATGACCCCTATATGTAGAATGAAATTTTTTTGAAACACATAGCCTTTAGACGGCCTTTAATCTTCGCATCTAAGTGACTTTATATGCTTATATTCGATCTGCACATTGCCCATGAATTAAATAGATAACAAAAATTATCTTTGAAGTTTAATGTGTTCTTTTTTAGAAATTTATAGTGAATTAAAGAAAAGACTTAGAGAGAGAAATAATGAAATTAAAAATGCCACAAAAAATAAACTTTGAGAAAGATCTAGAAGGAACTTGAGTTATCATAGGTTGCTATAAGGTAGGATGAATTGATGTCAGAGCTGAACTCCTATTGGCTATTCAGATCAGTAGACTTTTCTGTCATAGGAATTGGGTTTAAAAGTTAACTCTAAAATTGTAGGAAAAAAATTATAAAAATAATTCATATTAATTTCTTTAGGAGCAACCCGAGTGTAAAAATTTGGTACTCATTTTCCAGAAAAGGAAAATAGGCACAAATCTGATAAGAAAAATAATAGATGACCCCTCTTCCATCTTTTTTCAACGAGCACCAAGTGAAAACGTTTTTCATACTGGGAAATCACCGCTGTTGTTTTTTCCCGCTCGAGAGTATCTACCGCCATTATTTATTTTATCTAGTAGCATTGGCGGGTCCTGATCGTGGACGAATCCAGGTCAGCGCTGTTTCCATCAAGTCACGGGTTTGAGCTCTGATGCCACTTTAGACCTGCCGTGTTATGGCGCTGATGCACGCTAAATTTGGTTGAGCTCCCAAGTTCTCCCGTTGGCGTGGTGGGAAAGTTTGAAGAGGTAGTTGCCAGTTCAGATGTCATCCTCGTCACCTGACCCAGGTTCAAACTTGCAAGGTCCGTTGCCAATAACCCTTAAACTGGGTTCGGGCCCACGTCGGAGATTATTGTAACGAAATTGCCGATTTCTTTGCTAAGCTCGCTATCACTTATGGCGAGAAAATGAATGTCCCTGCCCCTCAGTCTCATATAGTTATGACCTTAAAAAATAAGCTTCTTTCTGACTGGGAGGTCTGGTGGTCAACTTGTAATACTGGTATTCGGGTTCAGTCCTATATTCCTAGACCAAATTTGAGTTTTTATACAAATTCTAGTTTTATTACCCGCTTCTTAACCGGTCATGGTCCCTTCATTTCTTATTTAAATCGTTTTAATTTAAAAAGTACAAATTTATGTCTCGGTGGCTCTGTTGGAGATGCTGACCACTACGTTTTCTCTTGCCCTTTTACCAGAGATTTTCATTTAAAATGTCCTGTTATTGAAGCGAAACCTATTTGGCTGAGGTCCGTGTGTGAAAATCCCTACTTACATTCTAAGCTTAAATCCTGTATACTTACGGCTCATAAAATTACCCAACAAATATATTAATTTTTTCAAACTTTTATTATATTTCTCAATATTTTTATCATCCCTTACCATGTAGCTATAATTGTATGTCTTGTATATGTGTTCCCACCTTTGCCTAATACTTAATTTTTGTTTACGAGTTTGTGGACGTTTTTGTATTGTGCTATTAAACCTGTTGTATCTTATTTCTGTGAGAAAATTTCAACTGTTTCTTGTGTTTCTGTCATGTATATTTTTTGTTGTGCAAATACCTTGTACATTTTGTTTAACCTTTATTTCAAAATTATGTAAATCTTATGTTATTTTGTCAATAAATGCTGAGTGCGGGGGTGATTGTTTCCCGGGGGTCCAGTCTGCAGCTCTAAGCCCTTTGGGTGAGCTCGGTCCCCTTGGGTACTCTGCCAATAACCCTTGCGTAGCTTCTCACTTCGACGTTAACAAGCAATCACAATCACAATGGCAGTTTGCGGTTGATTCTTCATTTCCCATCGATTGCTGAGGTTTGCCGTGATAATAATTTCAGCAAGCAGTTCGCGAGCAGCTCGATTGGTTTTTGAATATGCGCCTTTAGATGCGGTTCGAAAATAGACATCGATGTGATTGCACTTCCTCTTGTTATATCTAACATGCATTTAACTTGTAATACGTCACATTTTGAAATTGAATAATAATTATCTAAGCTCACAAATTAATTTAATTGCTACTTGTATTAGCGGTGAATTACTTTAATTATTTAACTATACATCCATCTGAATAATTTCATCCAACGTCTAATTAAATAGCCAAGAAATATTAGACTCCATTGAAATTATGCAAGAGAAAGACAACACAGTTTATTACCTCTCACCATAGAATTTTCAAGATGATTCTCTCTCTCTCTCTCTCTCGAATCCGTCTTAAATCAAATAATCCTAGTTTATACGAATATTCTAACAATAAAATTTTATTTACCAAGTCTCTCGTTCCAAGCGCTTCTACGGTTATAGCAAATCCGTCCCCTATTACTCTGATGAGAAGTCCCTTCCAACATGAACGATTATTTACGACGATTCATTTCAATTTACACATATATCAGTTTTTCGGTATCCTCTAAATCTTCCTTCTCTTTCTTTTCAATTCTATTTAATTCATATATAACAATATCTCCAATTCAGTTCTTTTACTTTTTGTCTTCATCTAGTTTACCTCCACGTTTCATTTTGGTTGGCAAGGAGTTGTAATTTTATGCAATTCAAATTTCCAAAAAGTCCCCTAGGTTAGTGAAGAGAAAATCACGAATAGTCCGACGTCACACATTTTCTTTCAACTTCTATTTAATTTATTATTGTTCCGTTTTCCTTGAATTAAGGCTTGTTTTTTAAGCCCCTGTAGTCGAGACTTTGTAAATTAATCGTATACAAAAAGCAAAAACAAGAAAAAAATTAAAGGAAAGAAAAAGAAATAGTTTAGTTCTTAGCTCATCAAATGTTAATATATCTGATTTCTCGAATTCTGGAATATAAAGATTATAAAAAATGAGGCCGTGATTATAAATCACGATTTACTAAGTAGAAATTTGTACAAAACTGTTGCTGAAATTGTATATACAATATGTTTAAAAAATACTCTTGAAACCAGAACAAATATGAATAACGATAAAATTAATAATTTGGATTACAAATGATGCTTCATACATCACATAACTCAGAGTCTAGTCAATTAAAAATTAGATTGAAGGAGATGAAATACATTTTATAGGCAAAATGATTTTTAAAAGCAAAAGAAAACGAGTTATTTCTCTCAAAAAATATACTGATAATTATAAAAACTGTACAATTCATTTATTAAACCGGGAGATTTAAAAATCGATAATGATAAATCAAACACTCAAGCAAATTAGTTAGATTTTTTCATGTTTTTTTATTTCACACGCGCCTTAACATATAAATAAAACATTTCAAAACTCACAAAATTAAATATTATTTACTTTGAGTTAATCAAACCCTTGCCTAACCACATAATAACATTTATTGAATATTATTGCCTGTTCGATATTATTTGTGATTTTTAAATCTCAAAATATTATCGTTAAATATCAGAACCATTTTCCATTTACAAACTAGGATAAATAATTTTATATTTTTTACAAAACAGAAATACATCGATATCATAGTGAAGGTAGAAGTCGAGGCAGCCTCAACTCTAATGTATTGATAAGACTCCGAAGATATTATTGGAACAAGTGACTAACCCTATATACTTAAGCTATTTTGGGAGAGTCGATATACATGTCGTTATAGTAGTAAGTTGTCCCATAAATATAATGTGAAACCTGCCGTCAACTACGTCTTCTAGAACGACTTACTGACTC
>BMAW01000827.1:581923-592736 GCA_019974015.1 Nephila pilipes | reverse complement strand
TGTGTGTGTGTGTGTGTGTGTGTGTGTAGAAAGTGGGGTGATGGAGATTGTTCATCCCGAATCTACGATGGTTTGCTCTTACGCAAAGGGCTGGTTGTCTAGGGGGTAGTTTCGGATTCAATGTAATGTTGTTGATGATATTCAAGGATGAAGCTTGCAGTAGCTTTACTTGTTTATTAGGAGAGATGATGAAGAATGAAAAGTATTTACACTTTGATATGAAAAGTAAGTTGACCAGTTCGTCAAATAAAGATAGATGGCTGCCTCATTTAACCCATATTGGCGCTGGGCGCTGGAACGCGCTCGGGCGGTTGAAGTTTACTTCCGATGTGGGTAGCGAAGGAGAAGAGAAGCGGAAAAAGTGGCGGAAAAAGAGAGCGAAAACGAGTGTCACTCAGTTTTGTTCTGGGATAGGTGGCGCTGCATGAGCTTATCACATGACTCTGATTCGTGGGGACATCTATTGAGTATCGGAGGAACTGGTTTCACAGTAAATTGGAAAATAAAATTAATTGCTTAATAATTAGCTGGAAAATCCTATATATATATATATATATATATATATATATATATATATATATATATATATATATTTGGGAATCCCAAAGTAACTTATCAATTCTAACTTAGGATCAGTTAAGAAATGTTTAGCTTACCTCTTCACTTGTATGATTCAATCACTTCTTACAAACAGCTGATTCTTTTTTATCTTAATACTTCTATAAAATCCGTTTCAATCCACAAAACTAATAAAAGAGTTTCGGTCCAAATTTCAAATCTCTGTCAGCAAGTCTTTATCTTCTATCTCCCTTTTCTCTCCTTTCGAATTCTTTTATTTATACATTATTGTCTTTAAATCACTTCATTTCAGCTATTTTCATTTAATTTACCTAATTACGTTTCATTCTGTTTGGGAAGAAATTATAATTTCATAAATTCAAATTGATATAAAGTCCTCGAGGTTGTGAAGAGAAATCGCTAACATCCTAACGTCACACTCTTATTCTATGTAAAATTAAGAATTTCTTGAAATAACCGCTTAACATTTCTATCGGTTTCCAAGGTTAACTACTAATAATCGGTAAAAAAAAAAGTTATAGCATGTTCACTAAGCCTCTTATTGAAACTAGCTATTTTCTGTATTAGAGTTACCTAAACGTGCTGAATGTGAGATTTAGCGTAAGAATCGGTTCCGCTTTAATGAGAATGACCGATTTGCCTGATAGAAAAAAATGCCTACATTTCTAAATTACCACTGACCTGGAATTTACTAAATGAGACTTTATAATTACAAAATAATGCCACTTTTTGTCCAATTGGAAAAACTTTTTTTTGCAGTTCCTAATTAATTTTATGCTATATTTATATATCCTTGAAATCAGTCACTATTCTAAATAATAACGAATATGCAAATGAATCTCCGTCTGATCGGATGGGATTGTGATTGTTTTTATTAACGTCGTGCTGAAAAGCACTATACCTATGGTAAGACTTGACAACTCGACCAGATTTAACATGCATTAACTCCGTTATACGGCGGATCTTTATAGGTATCAAATATTGGATTGGACACTCAGCCGAATAACGATCGAGCTAAATTTTCGTTTTGATTTATTCTTTTGTTTTAAACATCGTATTTAGGAGCAACACTAGGATTATTGGCGACGAACCTCGTAATTTTGAGCCACATTCAAATGACGATGATGAAATCTGAGCTGATATCGTACTCTACCCTTGTAACTTATACATGTAGCAATGGTACCCAAGCGGTCATGGTCACGAGTGTTCTACAGACGTTTTCTCCGATGAGTCGTGGGTTTGAGTCTTGGTTCCAGTAAAGACCCGCTTTGTAGCAGGGCTGATACACGTTAAATCTATTGAGACTCCAAGTCCAAACACAAGCTTTGTATGGAAGCTAAGAGAGGTAGTAGCCAACTCAACTTATAAACACCATATTTAGTCATTTTTACCGAAGCTCAAAATTGCGAAGTCAATTGCTAATAACCCTCGCGTTATTTCTAGGTGTGACGTTGATGAATCTTGAGTCAAAAATCTAACTTACATATTATCCGAACGTGAGGACCTTACGCTTCGTCAGATTTAACGTGCATTATCCCTGCTGCACGATAGGTCTGTAGTGGCATCAGGACTGGAATTCACGACTCGATTGAAACAGCGCCTGCCACAACCTTGCGACCATGACTATTCGGCTACCTCGATTAGCAGAATCATATGTTATATCCACACCATTAATAGAGTAGAAATAATCTTGTGCGTTTATTTTCAAGGTCAAAGCAACTAGGTTGGTACAATACAGGATGGAGTAGTGGACTCAGAATTCACACTCCCAAACAAAGTTAGGCATTTTAAAATACTTGTATCTCTAAGATGGTTACTAGAATTGTAATCCTGCAATGTTTCGTTCTAGAGCTAGGTCGTAAAATATGATAAAACCTCTTTTAGTCGGATTAATTAGAATCAGAGCCTTTTCGGTATGTCAGAAATCGAAGATAATCGGAAAATGGAAAAAATTAAATAAAATAAAACATACTTACAGAGAAAATAATATTTATAATGAACAAATCTGTTACGAATCATATTTGTAAATGTTAAAGATGTCTTTTTTGTGAACAGGGATATGGTCCTATAAGTTGTTTTATCGTATTTTCCATTTAAATAATGTTGCACCGTTTACTTTTTATCATTGGTGATAAGAGATTGTAAATAAAGCTCCATTGAATTTACACAGAAATATTTGTAAAGTCTCCTCCCCCTTTCCATTGAAACATTTATATCCGGTAAAATACTTCAGTAAAGAAAATAATTTCTTAAAAATATGTGGATGAAAGAAATAAATGCTGTTATAGAAATGTGCAGCTTCTGAATTTTTTTTAAAAAAAATTTCGTGTTGGCAGCGTTTCTTAAACTGAGTGGCGATCCCAAATGGTGTGAACATTTAATTTAGAAACAGGAACTCAAAGAAACATTAGTCGGAATCTCTTCATTATGTTTCATTTAATATATTAGAATTTCTGCGCAGTGCAGTTATGATATTGTAATACTGGCTAAGTTGAGCAGTAAATCGTAATTACATTTTCAAAAAATACCGCTAAGCGCATTATTATAGCGATGTCACTTTACAATTTTATCATATTTTTAGAATCAAAATATCACCATAAAAGCATGATACTTAACGTTGTGCGCAACACAGGCGAAGTCTTAGCTCCTCTGTTACTAATATAAAAACGTTTTTGTACATAGTATCGTCAGTTGTTTCAGTTTCTTCACTACGGTGTATATCATAAAAACAACATAACATTGCATTTAATTAGACACCCAAGAGAAATTGTTGTAGTTAACCCAAAATTGGCGAACCTGAGCACTTTTCAAACACTTATCTTGCTTTTGTGTATATTTTTTTATGTCTGCTTTCACCAGTAACTAACTTAATTTTCAAAAATACGTCATAATAAACTTCTCCTGAATTTTTTTTTATTGGATTGAAATAAAATATGTGTAATATATGTCTGACTTATAATACACATATCTGTAATATAGCTTTCACCACTAATGAATTCAATATTCGAAAATATATCGTAATATATTTCCCTCAATTTTTTTATTGGACTAAGTGAAACAAATATAAAAATTAAGTATTTTATTTACATCTCGATTTATTTATTACTTTAAATCATATGTGAACTGGAATCAAGATATGCTTTAAAATAAATAACATTATTCAGAATTTTAAGACAGCTGTGAGGTAGCCTTTTTTTTAGCCTTCTAAGAGGCTATTGTTTTAGGTGGGTATTATTTGGAGAACAAGATCACTTTTTAATTTTTTTATCGTTTGCTTCAATTTTAATTATATGTTGCTGATATAACATTCAATTTAATAAATTTATATTTATTTCAATTTTAATTACATATAGCTGATATAATGTTCAGTTTAATAATTTATAGTTTGCTTTGATTTTAATTACATTTACCTTAAATATTTTCAATTTAATAATATTTATGGTTTGCTTTAATTTTAATTATATTTAGATTAAGTATATTCATTTTAATAATTTACTGTTTCCTCTAATTTTAATATCGGAAAAATTTACTATTGTCCATTTCTCAATATTTCATCGTTTACTTTAATTCTTATATTTAAATGAGTAATTTAATAACAATAAATAAGGCTCGCCTTGGATCACTAAGTTTGTTCTTTGCAAAACTTTGCATAGATTTTTTAAAATGCTTATTGTTTTATTCTACTAATATTGATATTTTTTTCGATAACTATGATAAGAGAAGCTATTTATTTATAGATTTAGATAAAATTATCTTCTACCCAAGATTAATAAAAACCATGAAAATTTCATTTTAAATTAACAAAAGAATTTCTTATTAAAATTAAATAAATTAAATTTTAAATTCATCTATTTGTTATAATATATTTTTAAATCAAATTAGAACTCAAACAACATAATTTTTTTTCATACGTACTAATGATTGAGAAGCAGGATGTCGTTTGAAATTTGTATTTATGAGACTGAAGTCGCAAGACTAAAAAGCTTAAGATCCATTGGTGTAGACCGATATGGATTATCCGGAGATCCGAGTTAAAGTGATCCGTCTCTTACGAGGTTCTATTGTGTACCTAAATTACGCTAAAATCACTTCAACACTGAATTGAAAAACTTTAAAAAAAAAATTGTTTCGAGGGGACGCACTATTATCATCCACAGTTTCACCGTACCAAATTTCGCATGTCCAGTCGTTTCCATCTTCACGCTACACGGTGTATACACAAACATGTAAAAATTCTTTCTTTTATTTAACATCTATTTCTTTCAATTATTATACTATTATTAATACATGCTAACATGTTGTTGTTGGAGAAAAGGGCTTCAACAAAAATGCGTGGGCTTGAAATAAAGGATACATGATGTTAGGTTCAAAATATTGGTATTATAATACATTTTGATTACAGTAATTGCATTAAGTTTGCTTCAGGTACACTTATATTGCTAAGATTTATTTAATTTAATAATTTATCGCTTGCTTCTTTTTGATGTCCGAATACACAATTTATCGTTCGCTTTCATTTTAATATTTAATTTAATTGATTTTTATGGCAGATTCGTCCGTTTCCGTTCTTTTTAAATTCTTACTCTTAGCTCACATTCTCACTATATATATCTTGTTCAGATTTTCAGTCGTTAATAAAATACTTTTTTTTCATCCACTCAAGTTCAAATACATTGTTTTAAACTTGTAGTGGATGACTCTTGATGTTAATACAGTTTATTCAAATATTAATTCATTTAATTAAATTTAATTGGTGAAAATGTAGTTTAGCTTAACTGCTTGGCACGATTTCAAAAATTGCCAAATTGGCGATTTTTTTTTTTTTTGGCTGAACGTTAAGTCTGCGAAACTGACCAAGATAGGCATATTTGGCAAAATACCGCCAAATAATTCCTGTTACCAAGGGTGGTTGGGCTAAACTGCATTCTGACCCTGTAATTTACCGGATGAATTAAGAATCGAGCCAATAATTCTACTATATAATTTTCTTGCAATGGTAAAGTTGGTAGAGCGTCGGCGTAGAATCTTCATGTCATCGGATCGAATCTCGTCGAAGTATGAAAATTTCTTTTATTTGATTTTCAAATAATTATAGTTTTAATTTTATATGGGAGAAATAAAATCTCTTATAGAAGATATTTAGCAGGACACAAATTAAGGAATAAATACCGTCAGTGACGAAGCTTGTAGATCGCGGGAAAAAAATTTCTTTTCCCTCTTAATATTGTGATTCTGTCATATGTATATACACATTTATATTAATTGTAAGTATTTAATAAAAAGTAACAAAAATAAAAAATTTCTTTGTTGACCTAAGTAGGAATTGACTTTCAATTTTTTTTTTATATTACTTGTTGTTGTTAATATTGGCCAACATTTTGTTCTTGCAATATTTTGCTCGTGAAAATAAAAAAAAAAGCATCAGAAATTTGAAGAAGGTATTTTCTTTTCTTAATTGTTATTGCTTAGGGGGAATCTGGGACTCGGAAGTATGTTTACTTTAAGCTTATTAATATTCATTTTGAAAACTTCTACTCTTTCGAGAACTTAACTTTAAAAAAACGTCAGCATACGTTAAAGTGAAATTATCAAAGCCAATTTCAATTTTTTAAATAATTTTTTTTCAATCAAAATGTACTAATTTTCTACATTCCTTTTGTTTCTGTTGCTGTAATTTTCTTCTTGTTTAAAAGAAATAAGTTTTGAAATATAAATTTAATTTAAATTTTGATTATAAATCTTATTTTAAAAGGGTATTTTTTCTGCTGCAAGTGAAAAGATGTAATTTTTAAGTCCTATTATAAAAGAGTAACCGAAACAAAATTTGGCTTTGACCACTATCACCTACAAATCATTACTACAACCTATTCTGTCAAGTTTTTTTTTTTATTCAGTGTGTATTTCACTTGAATTTTCAAATGAGTCTTAATTTATTAGGTTATTGTTGATTATACATTCCTTACTAAATTTAAGAATTTTTATATTTCTTGGTTATCCATATTATTATATCAAAAATATAATAAAAATATCAAAAAAAAAAATTGATATTTTTATATTATATCAAAAAACTTTGCTAATATTAATTCAACGAAAAATTGTAAAATAAAAATTGCAAATTTTCAATAAAATGTTGTTATAAATTATTAATTTATGAAAATGAGGATGATGCAATTTAAAATTTTTTTGAAGCAAATATGTTTCTTAACATATATTTTAGTATTTTAAAAAATTACTATTCTCTTAAAACAAAAGCGTGTGTTTTTCACAAGTGTGGAAACGTGACATTTTATATTTTGTTCCTTTTTGACTCTAAAACTTTTACAAAATGAGTAACACTTATCTATATTTCAAAACAGAATTATCATTTTAAATATGATGATGATTTTTTTCGAAGTGATGTTGACGTGTATTTACTCAGTTACAGCACAGTTATATAAAAATATTTGCTTAACTTCAGCAAATATTTTTTGACTTTTAATGTTGTATAAATATTTTTTTGTATTCAAATTCTGGGGTAACATGGTGAAAAAGAAAGTAAAATAGGTTATGGATCGTATTTTGTGGTAATAAGCCTTTTAAAATAATTTTTTTTGTGCTAACGAAATTGAAATATTTTTTGTCGCTTCTCCAAAATTGTAAAACAGAGAAGCTAAAGGAAATATTTAAAACATTAAAATGAAACAATTTTACAAAAATTATTAAAAAGACATTCCTTGTCTTTTAAAATTGCTAACACTTTCAAACAACTTGCGTTTTATTTTACATCGACAATTCTTTGTAAATAGAATATCGTATCCGTGTTACATTTTCCTCCCTAAAATTTATATTTGAACAAGGTAATCCATACATCCATGCAATCCAATACGTTTCATTGGTAAAATAAATTTTTCGTAGAATTAAAATAAAACTTTAAAAACATAATTATCACTAAAGTGACATTCCTGATATTTTAAACTTTTCAACACTTAAAAAAACTTGCATTTTATTTTAAAACGATAATTCTTGTTAAAGAGAACTAGATTTCTGTTTGATGATTCGTTCCTTTCCCCGAAAATTTATATTTTTTCAAGGTTATTCATACATCTATGCATTCCAATAAATTTATCTCGATTCGACAAACATTTCGTAGAATTCTGATTACGCATCGAATCAGGTCGTTCGTCTACGTTGTAAAGTGCTGTCCACCTCATATATTTTTGTACCTATTTCATTGTTTTTATGTTAACCCAATAAAACGCGAATAATATGTTTTAAATGTCCGTTTTTTTTGACAAACCGATCATTTCGATAGTTTATTGCGTCATATTCTCATTCAAAATTTGATGTATGTAATTACAACTTGATTTAAAACATAGTAAAATCGATTCCTAAATTCGGTATTTTTTCGAATTTTGACTATTCGATGAAAACGAATATCAAAGGTGAAAAACGCCATGATTTATTTTTGGAACTTTATACTAAATCATCAGACGTGCGTATTGAATTCTTAATAAAAGTACGCACTGTAGTTGAATCTTTCAAGAAGAAAATACTTCCCAAAGCATAAATCTGTTAAAAAATAGTTTAGAAATTCATTACCCATTATTGGACAATGTTTTAACTTTTATTATACAGCAAACCCTTTATAACACAGTTGTTAAATTCTTTAAAAAAATTGCCTGTTATATGAATCAGTAATTCATTGATTGATTGAGTTACGATATATCGGGAGAAATACAGCTATTATACCTTTAAGCAACATTCTCTGATTTTAAAATATCAAAGTTTTTAATCATTGCAAAAAAAATTTTAAATACTTTCCTAATCATCAAGTGAATCCGTATCATATGAAACAAAGAAATTGTGCAAAAAGGGGCGTTTGAGTGATTGTTTCATTAACTTCGTTCTAAGAAGCAGCAGAAGAGAAATCGTCGTCGAACCTCGTAAATTTGAACTAAGGCCAAGTGATGATACTTGAGTTGGCTTCCCGCTCTCCAAACTTTAACATCATCCATCTGTGGGGATTTTGATCCTTGATAGATTTAATAAACTTCAGTTCTTCTACATGATGAAATTTTGTGGAATTAGGACTCGAATCCACGATTCCGTGGAAACCTCGCTATCCCCGAGCTCGCAAATGTGACCACTCATCTACCGCGGTCACAGAATAGAAAAGAGCTAGATTCCATAAATTAATAAAACATACTATTTCATTGAATAATAAGGACAAATATAATTATTAAAGTTGTTTTCATCAAAAATGTTACGTATTAATAAGTTTTTTAAATAATGTTTATGCAACGCATGATACTTTTTCCGCTTTTCGAATCGAGCCAAAGATTGTTATTTCTGTTCTAGAGAGATGAAATTTCCTTTGAAAGATTTTTTTCCTTTGTTCAAGGCTACAAATTTATATATATACGAGAGAGGAGGGAAATATATTGCGATAGCTATGGACGTACGTCCACCCAGACAAGCAATCTGAAACGAAGTGATCGAAAAGGTTCTCTGTTTGGGAAATTAAATCAAAGATTATTCAAATCACGTGTTCCTAGATGTAGGTATTTTTATGTATTTTGTATGAGACGGAGAATCTAAGTAGTGGATTATACCTACTACTTTGAAGAGTGAGAACAGCTGATTCAGCAGATTTCTAGAGTGTGTGTTTGCATAAATTAAATTCTAATACATAGAATGGTATCAGGAAATAAAGATGAACTTCTTGCTATGATGGTTAAAATATAGGATAAATTAGGAAATTAAATAAAATTTTCAGTAAAATCATTATATAACATATATGCGCTTTATAACAAAGGGGGAAAAAAACGACGAACCAAGAAGGAGTTGTCCGATTGTAATGAAATAATTAAATTTCGTATGCAAAAACATTTGGACCGAACATGCATATGATTAAAATTTGATGTCCAATGACTAAATAGCGGGAGCTACAACGCATCGGAACTCCTCACTCAGCAGGTGTATATTAGAAGTGATTCTCAATCTGATGGTCAACTTTTCTGTTGCGTTGCGATTTAGGATACCTTCAACGACTGAACAAATGCCTTTCCGCAGGTTTCGAGCTCATTAACAGCAACTGTCAGAGTTTGAAAGAGGTCGTATCACTGGGTTAAAAGAAGCAGGTTGGGCAAATCGGAGAATCGCTCGTCATATGGATCGAAGCAATGAGGCGATTAGAAGACGCTGGCAAGAATGGGTGGACTATGGCAGATTTCAGCGTCATGATGGTAGCGGTCGACCTAGGGCCACAGCAGATCTGGAGGACAGAGCGATTGTCACAGCGCCTGATTCATCGTTATCAACCATCAGACGTGTGACCCGCACTCGAGTGTCCACCATGACCATTCACAGATGATTGATAGAGCGAAATCTACGCTCGTACCTACCACTACGCCACCTTCCACTCACGCCTGCACCCTGTCGAGCCAGATTACAGTAGTGATTGGCTCGATCAGGTTGGAATGATGGTGACTGGGGACGTTTAGAGTTTAGCGATGTATCCAGCTCCCAACTGTGTCCTGCCGATCCTCGAAGACGTATCTGGAGACGCCCTGGGTAGCGATCCTGTTTTCACTATTGCACGCCACACAGGCCCTCAACCAGGAGTTGTAGAATTGCAAGATGCTGGATAGGCACGTGGTCTGGGGTGCCATTTCCCTCGATAGCCCGACAACTTTGGTCGTCATTAGAGGCACACTTACAGTACAGCGGTCCGTCGACGGCATACTGAGACCTGTTTTGCTACCGTTCCTTTTTGCAGTATCCTGGCCTTATTTTTCAGCAAGATAATGCCAGACCACATAACTACGGCACGTGTTGCTATGAACTGTCTTACAACTTGTCAAACACTTCCTTTGCCAGCCAGATCTCTCTCCAATCGAGCATGTCTGGGATATGATGGGAAAGCGACTGCATCTACCAGGGAATATTGATGACGGACAATTCGAGCAAATTTGGCAAGAAATACCGCAAGAGACCATCAGGGAGCTTTCTCTCTCTATGCCTCGTCGTGTGACAGCTTGCATCCAGGCTAGAGGTGGGTCAACACCTTAATGAACTCGTTACTTTGTAACTATGTAACTCTGAAATAAACCATTCAATTTTTCTGAAATTTTAAACATTTTCTATTCAGTACATAATGTTCCTATCCACAAAATTTTCTCCATCAGACAACTTCTTCTTAGTGCGTCGTTTTTTTTTTTTTTTTTTTTTTTTTTTTTTTTTTTTTTTTTTTTTT
>BMAW01000827.1:498302-578570 GCA_019974015.1 Nephila pilipes | reverse complement strand
TTGTTTTCAATTTTAGACTCGGGAGTTATTGATCGATGTGTTAAGTTTTAAATATCAAAACCAGGGAACTCTTGTGGCAAGGTCTTGACCTTTATGGTTGGCTTTAATGTAATATATACAATACCTACACCCCCAAAGACCATCAAATGGATTAATCATTAAATCCATTTTTGTTTCAAATTTATTAAAATCTAGATGTGGAAATACAAAAAGTGGGGTACAAAATCAGATATGAACCTTATCATCACTTCACTTTGGTTTTAAAAAGTATATATGCTACACCAATAATTTATAAGATAACTGCAGTGTCAAACTATTTTTTACGAAAATCAAACTAAAACCGATATAATTTGTAGCATAATTCTTAGTCTAAACGCAGCATTCACGATGGAGGTCGATTGATTTGAAATTAATGATGCCAAAATCTTATAAAATATGAATAATTAAATCATGTATGTATTTTTTGTTTTGTTTATTAAAAACTTTCAGTACATGTGAAGTGTTGCTAGATAAAATAAAATGTCCGAAAAGTTCAATAGCATATGTAACAGCTGTAATAATAATTATACTTTTGGCATCTATTTTTGCTTATTTTCTCCTTCATAAGCACAGTATTAATTTGTGCTTTATTTTATTTACAGCAGAAAGTATTTATTGGGAATTTTTTTTTCATTAACATGCTCGCGCGTTGTAGCCATTAACAAAGCAAACTCAAAAACAAACCTCAACTCAAGCACGGAAATTCCAATGAAATTTTCAGTTTAATGCAATACTTATGAAACTGGATTTATGTCACAATTTGTATTAAAAAATTATATTTCGAAATTTTTTAGAGTTTTCGAAACATCTCATGGTTAAAGAAGATAATTTTTGAAAGTGTATTAATATTTTATTTCAAAACCGTATTCGTGTGGCAACACTTCGTCAAAGTGTTCGTTTTTATGAGCAACTATGGCAACAAGGTAGTCTTATAAAGGTTCCCATTTTCCAGGTGTGGCTATTAAATAGCGAGACTAACACTGCTTCAGAAGAAGTATGCATGCGCCAAACGCCAGAGACCGATAGCTGTTTAGCGTGAAGCCTTCTCTTTCAAATGCAGTGCCTCTCGCTTCTCTAAACAAATCCATATACCCGTAGTCTTCGTTCGCATTAGGGTTATTTTTTTTGTATCTCCGGAAAAATGACAATTGAGCAATGAATTGTGAAATTTCACATGAAACTGGGGGAAAAGCCACTGAAATTGAAAATTGATTGAAAGAAGTGTATGGCAATGAATGTTTATCACATGTACGCGTTTCTGATTGGTTTAAGAGTTTTCAAGATGGCCGAGAAGACTTTGAAGATGATTCATGCCTGGCTCGCTCTCCTACGTCAAAAACGGTTGACAGTATCGAAAAAATTGGTATTTTGGTTCGATTTTACCATTGGTTAAATATTCGCGCGACTGCTGAGACTGTAGGAATTGATAAGAATCCGTGCGGCATATTTTCCCTCCAAGACAATGTGCCGGCTCATTCCACATTATAGGTCAATAGGTTTCTAACCAAGTACAACCTCCCAGTGTTAGACCATCCTCTTTATTCTCAGGATCTTGCGCCATACGAGTTCTGTTTCCTAAGAAGAAATATGCATTAAAAGGAGCAAGATTTGAGTCCTCTGAAGCTGTGAAAGAGAAAGAACTTCCAGAACTATTTTGAACAATGGAAAATTCGCACAGAAGGTTGAAGGGGCAGAGGAGAGGTGTATATCGAAGATGATAAGTAAAAATGTATGATATCAAAATAAAATGTTTTACAGCGTCAGTCTTGTTATTTAATAGCTACTCCTCGTCTATCAACCATTTTGAATTCTCGAGCATATAATTAATCTAGTGAAATTTCTGTTTTCCTGTTCACATCTGGAACATTACATTTATTTGAATATATCCGAAAGAGCATTGAAGGTTTCTGTTGAATTACACTTTTCTTCCACTTTTTCGATATATTTTATTTCTGTTTTAATTGTTCGTTTGTAGATTTTCAAATCCTCAAACAAATATTTTGAAATGTTTTCGAAAATCGGAAGAAAAAAAACTATACCACACATTTTTTAAATTTTTAAAAAAAATTCTTAAAACTTTAATTAAATTTTATTTAATTTTGTTTTATTTTATTATTATTATTATTATTATTAGTTTCGTTTTTTCGAATGCATTTTGCTGTATTCAAATAAATAGGAAAAGTCCAGATTTGAAGAAAAAGAAAATTCATAGGATTAACATTACAAGACACAAGCCTTAAATTGGTAATTTATTCAGACTGTTCTGTCTAAACACTTTCAGACATTCTTTTTGTATAGAATGATCATAATATATTTTCACTTCCATAAAAGGTCAAAGGTTTCAAAATCCATCAATAGTTTTTGTATCAAATCTCATCATCTTTTCGAGTTTAATATTTTTCTTAAATTTAACCCTATTGGCTAATACTCAAATGTCACTTATACTGGGTGAAAAATTATAAATGCGTGTGTGGTGTCGTGTGTGTGCACGCATGTGTATATGTGTGATTTCTATTTTGTTGCACATCTTTCGATTTATTTTCTATTTTATCTTTCTTGCCATATGATCTATAGGTATACAATTCTAATAGGTATTCAATGTATTTTGTTCTAAATTTTACAAATCTTGCAAAGCTTTTACTTATTCGTTATTTTTATGAAAATTGTAGGCATACAAAAATAAATTAGAATGTTTCTAAGAATATCTACAAATTTAGCCGCCTCTATTACCGAGAGAGAGAGAATTTCTAAGGTCCCTTTTTTTTATTTAATTACAAATTAACAACTAAATGACAGCAAATAATTCTAATTTCATCTGAAAAATCTAATTTGATCTCAAAATCGTTTTATATGACAATTGACTCAATAACAGGATTTGGTACTCGTCTGCGGGAGATTAGAGTGACAAGCAAAGCGGAAACATGACATTGCTACGTGTCTAAAGAAAACAGCCATCCGTGCAAACTGTTATTGTTTCAATTTTTTTGGTTTTCTGTCTGTATCCGGTCCCATAAGTAAAAAGAATATCACGTAAACACACTTACGCTATCCTGGCTTGTAAAATTCATCTCCCGGAAATTTAAAACCCTCGTACATAAAACATATTCAGGCTGAAAAGTTTTAAAACTAAAAATATTGTGAAGTTTTTTTTTTTTTTATTTTATTTTAGTTGAAAAGATATGTGTGCTGCAAAATTATTTCACTTTATTTCTTTCCCGCAATATTTTACTAGAAAACCGTTGTTGGCATCATGTTATTAGTTTTTGTTATAAAATAGCATTTAAATGAAAAATATTTTTTTATTTTGTAAGGCAGTTATATTTGTATGAATAAAATGAAAACATTTACCCAACTGTAATTGCTGTGAAAGATACGTAAGTAGTGTTCATATATATATATATATATGCTTTAGGGAAATCATGCTTTAGTTGAAAACAATTTTTACTCAATGACGTATGTGAGTCATACTCAAATTCATGGAGGTGATTTTATTTGTTATTCATTATGAAGACGCTGCGCACAGTCTGCCAGCCTGGCCGAAGGAAAAAAGAAATTTTATGAATGGTCTAACCGTAGTACATGTCGAGACGATAAGAAATCCTCTAATTTTCATAGTATCTCATTGTATAATGGGGAAAATTATTTTAAAAAAAAGTCATGGAAACACGTGGTACAGGATTAGGGATTCTGGGGAAATATCATAACAGACAGGGACACTGAAGGAATTGTTTTGACAGATTTATAGTCATGGGAACGCGAATTTAACCAGTTTCATGAGCTCGTGAACTAATAAATAAAAGGATAATTTGAAAGGGGATCAGGAAATAAGAATGAACTCTTTACTTTTGAATTAGGGAATGAGATAGAATAGAGAATTAAATTATTATTAAGAGAAGTTATTAAATTAAAGTTAAATCATTACACACACACACACACTCATATATATATATATATAAGATAGATAGATAGACAGACAGACATATATATTTTGATAACTCTTTCTGTGTATGTAATGATTTCACTTAATATAATTTAATTTCCTAATTTTTCCTGTCCTTTAACTATCACAATAAAGAGTTCATTTTTTATTTCCTGATACCACTCCAATTTAGCTATTAATTTATTTGGTTACGCGCTATAAATATGCTCATCTAGTTTCCCATCCGAAGGTATAATCCCTACGAGACATTCCTTCTGCCATTGAAATCCCTCAATCCAATATCATGTAATTTGAAGAAAACCATACTTGTAAATTCTAAGCACGCCAAATTCCCCTCACTTTCCCTTTGGCCACAAAGTCTGAAACAACATTTCTGGCTTCTTCAACTTACTATGTAACGATTATCGCTTTATGCTTTATCTACGCAAACAAATGGACTCAAATTACTCCCCTCCCCCAGCTCCATGTAATTTTATCTCTGATATTGCTTTTCTTTCGTGTTAAAGTAATAAAGATATAATTTCAACATGTTCAAACTGTTTTCATGTGTACAAGGAGTGGAAATATATTTAAATGGACAATAGCTATCCCTTATAGTTATTATATTATTCTTTCGGCAATTTGAAGAAATCATGACTTATAATTACATTAAGTTTATTTATTAATTTAGTAATAATATTATTTTTTATTAGTTTTAATTTTACGCATTTTAAACTTGGCTCATTTATTCTGTTATAGTTATGTAATTTATTATTATTTATATATATATATATATATTTCGTAAATGTATTAACATTCTTACCTACATTTTTACTTACATGCCGATATACAAAGTTAAGGATGATTCATTCAATGGAAAAAAATTAAGGTGGGTAAATATTAGTGAATTCGTTCGAAATAACTTGTGTATAATCATCTGTTGAAGAAGAAACTTTGTCTCTATGAAACACTTTTCAATCTACATCTTCATGTGCAAAACGCAAGCACACGTCGGAACGTGAACAAAGCGGCTCACTCGGTATTAGCTGCTCAGACAGGTTTCGAGCAATTCAAGTGAGAAGGAACATCTTAACTACTAAGCAGAACGAACGATTGCACATAGACAACGACTGGACATGTTTACGAAAGGAAGAATCGTCGGAATAATCGAATCCGCTCGATCACAAACCGAAATGTCCAGAAGTCTTGTGAGATCACACACTGAGGCGCATTCATATTTCAAAATACGGGAAATGTTAACCAGCATTCATTACTAGGTCAACAGAGAGTCACAACCATTCGCCGAGATCGATATATGGTAAAAATTGTGCGACGTCAGAGGACAGTTATGCCAAGGAACTGGATTCAGCTCTCACAACCGCTACAGAAGAATGAGTTTCTAGATAAACTGTTTGAAGGAGACTCCATCATGTTGGTCTCTATGTCAGGCGTCTATGCCCAGAAGATGTAGGCATATGTCTCTATGCCAGGCGTCTATGCCCAGAAGATGTAGGCATATGTCTCTATGCCAGGCGTCTATGCCCAGAAGATGTAGGCATAGGTCTCTATGCCAGCGTTCCCTTACATTTACATATAAACGTGCTCGTTCAAAGTAGAGTTTGGGCATCAGTATTGGAGTTTGAGACAGTGAACCAATGTGTTGAATTTCGCTTTAGTTTGAACTTATATTCTCTTCGGCAATCTATTTATATAGCGAATATGTGGAATTCGCTTTCACCCGGGACATCGCTTTCCGCCAAGGGGAATCATAATGCGGGCAAGCATCATTCTAAACAACCGAACGAATCTCCATATCTTTGGAATGGGGTATGTGACTGCTAAAAGATATAAAGTTGAAGCTCTTGAGCATTATGTTCGCCTGTTTCGAGGTGTTGTCGTACCAGACTTCATATTTATAGATCACAACGCGCTTTGTCACTGTACGAGCCAGATGGACGACTTCCTTTCCGCGGAAAATATCCAACGCATGCCGTGGTCTGCTCACACACCTGATCTAAATCCTATAGAACATGTGGGGATTTATTCGGCAGATAATTTGCAGTCTTTTCGTATCCGCGAAATTCCGTTCCAGAACTGAAAAAAACTCTTTGTGACGTTTGGAATTCTTTGAGTCCACAACTTTTCCACAATGTCGTAGAAAGTGTGGGAAATAATTATGCAGCGTGCCTGGCTGTCAGAGGTGACCGCGCACCTTATTAAAATGCAACATCACTTTGTTATTTCATTTGTTTTTCACTAAAGTACAAATTCATCTCATGCCCAGTATCCTATCAAACTGTTTGTTTGAATAATGAAAATAATTACTTTATCTTCTCTATATCTCCTTTCGCATTTTTTTTTATTATTATTATTTTTATTTTATGACTGCTTTACACTCGTACATCACGCTTTCTGCCATTCCGACAAAGATTACATGAAATAATCCTGATTTTCGATTATATTTTTACACTACAGTGCTCGTAAATTTTTCTCATACATTAAGACATTATAAAATTAAATGTACGAAAACATAACATAAGACATGAATTTAAAATACGCATGCAATGCAATTGAAAAATATTCCCTAAAATATTCTCTTTAATACATCAACCATAATACTAATCCTTTTAGATGGAATACGATAATTTTACGTGCCATGTGTTTTCGTACACCATCTACACAAAAAGGTAGCATTAGCGGCATATAAAAGAAGTTGTAACAATGAACTAAAACTCATTATCAAAATACAAACTGAAACTGAAAGGTGCTGTCGAAGTAACGAAAAAGAAACGAACCAAAAAAGTTCTTCAAGAAATAGCTAATGAGCTGTCTTTATCTAGATTCACTGCACAATATATAATCAAGAATGACTCAGAAAAAAAAAAGAAAAAGAAAACAGGGCCTAAAAAAATGCTAACCGCGAAAGCTTCGGTTCGAATAAAGGGAGCGGCCGTGTCAAATAGTGGACCTCAATTTTGGTTATTGCTCGTAAGTTCTTGAAAAGATCAAATCGAAGTCGCTTCGTCACATTCAATACAAATTGAAGAGCTTAGAATTTTGCTGCATACAGGTGAAAAAATATTTGCTTTGGACTGGAACTGGATAAGAAATATCTAGAAATGGAATTATGTAATATTTTCTAATGAAAAATTATTTTCTAAGGCTATAAAGGACAAGGAGATGTCCTACATGGAGGAAAAGGATAAGAGATATGTTCCTAGTCGGAAAACACCACCAAAATCATTGTGGAAATATTCTTGTCTGGACAAAGAACGGAAATGTGTTTCTACATAAGTTTAGAAGTTCTGTTACTCTTCTGAGGTGTAAGGTAATTTCTTCAGCGATGAAACCTTTGCCTTGGATGAGGAATTCTTCAGATGTACATTTGTTTGTTTTTCAAGCAGATAATTGCTTTGTCAACACTGTCGATATTAAAATTGACCTTGGTCATATCACAGCCTTGACCTGAATGGTATTGGAAGATGATATTTGACATCGCTTATGAAAACGGATCGTTTGATCAAAATAACAACTACGACTAAAGGTTCCTAAAGCTATAAAACAAATCGAAGCTAATTTAAAGGATAAACTTTAAGTATATTTAACAGCTTGAATTAAAGGCTTCTGCAAGTGAAAGAAAATAAAGGGAAAAAAATAAAATATCATATGTAATTGATAATTTTTACTCTATATGCAATTATATAAATATTAAAATTTGTTGTGTGAAATTTTTTTCATTTTTAAGGAAGAATTTCAAGATCTTATAATAGACTTATTGATTAAAAGGTTATTTTAATCAATAAGTCTATTATAAGATCGGTTTTCTGATCCTATTCTTACAAATGTATTTTAAAATACATAATATTTTTAAATGACTTCTCGACTTGTAATTTACTCCCCATTTTTAACAGAGTTTTCTTTTTAAATACTGTGAAAAATATTGAGTTTAAATATAAGAGTCGTTTATCATATCTAAATAAAGTACTAGGTTATTAATTATCTAATCGATACTAGGCATTAATTTATTTTTGCTATTAAATTTCCATTTGTTCTTTAGAAATATTATCTCTAAGATTAGGTTTTTCAGTAACATTAGGCCTTTAAATTTATCTCCTATAACAATTTGCAAAATATTAAAATAAATAAATTTTATACTTTGTATTTGAGAATTGAGGGGGTTTTAATGTAAGCTGCAAAAGAAAAAAAATTTAATGAAAAGAATTATCCTTTCTGTTGTTATACTTTAATAATTTGAAGGCATTAATTCTTGTTTATAAAAATATAACTCCGTTTATCGATGTTTTAAATAAAAGATATTCTCTCAAAAGGGAACATTAGAATTTGCACCTACTTCTCAACTGTTCGGTGTAAAAGGTAATAATTTTCTTTTTTTAATTTTGAGAAATATTACTACATTCAGTTACACAAGAAAGGATAGCATTAATGTATATTTTTTTCCTCTTAATTACGGAAAAGTCTTTCAATTGTGTTACACAATCATACTTCGTTGAATTAGTGATTTCGTAACCTTACTCGAAACAGACTAAACACGTTACGCAAACTATATGATTTAACGCCAATGATATAAATATCACATTTAAATAAAAAATGAAAAGTAAGGAGGATTACTTTGATGTTTAATCAAGTGGAAAAATTTATTATCTATGATAAACTCGATATTCGATCATTTATTTCTAATTGTAGTCTCTACTGAGTGTAATAAGCATTGATTTAACTTAAATCTGATATTTTATAAAGAATCCGGGCTACACTTACGTCTAAAATCATTTTTAGTTTTTACACAAAGAATTCGATTCTCTTTGTGATATTCAAATTAAGTAATTTCTTTTTCCCGTCTAAAAATATTCCGTGGTAGTTGATTGGAGAAGTCGCGGTTAGTTAATGGTTGGCGCGGATTTAAAACTCGCTCGATTTTTCCAGAGAACTATGAAAAACAAGGCCTTGCTGTTTATTTTATGTTTGGCGGATTTCTTCGACCTTAACTGTTTGTGGTACAGATTAAAGCTCCTATCTGCGGGTCTGAAGACGTGCACCTTTAACAACTTAGCCCGAAAGAAATTTTGTGGACAGGTTTCAGACATTTTTATTCCTATCGTTGTTAGCTTATATGTGAGTAAGGGCCGCCGCACACCTTCCTCCCAGGTAGGAAAGTCTTTTTGCTTTTCGAATAAAATGTAATGTTGCTTTTCCAACTCTTAGTATAATTGATACATATCCCTGTTATTAGTATAATTGATTCAACTATTAGAATAATTGATTGCATTGAGCGTAATTCCGAACGTAATTTGGAATTTCGAGACACTACGGAAGCTGTTGACCACCTCGTGCATAGTTTAGACTTAATTAAACTGACTACAGGTCTACAGGTCTTTGACAACCGAATCAGAGAAGAAATCTGTTTTCATTTACTCATTGTGCTTCTTTTATACGACTGTTAGTTTTGTCAAATTCAAATTTCGAAGTCGTTAGCTCCCTTTGCAGGTAATATTCACCTAATAATAAAAAAAAAAACATTTTCGATCTCGTAAAATTATTCCAAATAAAAAAAAATGTTTCGATTTCTAATAACCTATTATGAATTATCTTTTGCACACAAAGCAGCATACTTTACTGTATTGTTTATTTCTGTGTGAATCATCAATCCATTTTTGCTTCCATTCAGTATGTTCTATATTTCATGTTTAACATTTGAATATAGAATGTAGTGTTAAAATTTTAAAAAAATTGAGCATCGATATCGAATGTTTCTAAAGTTACAATACAAAATATGATAAACAGCTGAATGTATGTTAGGACTATACAATCTTCTGTCAATACCGAGATATTCTTCTGCTAGTGAAGCCGATCCGAAGAGTTTATTATTTTTAGTATAAAGTTAAGACCTGGCTTCAAAGTGATAAACTAACCTTTTTGATATCATGAACCATTTTTGATTTGAAGTGAATTAACATCTATTTAATCTATCTGTCACGGGATCCTGAGTTCCACACCCATACCACATGAAGACTATGAGGCTCAGTTTCATTTAATGTGCAACTACCCCCTTTATTTTTATGAAGTCTTTTGGTGGAGTCAGAACTTCCATTGAATATTGCTGACTATGCAACTTTCGACTATAACCAATGGGCTGCCTTTGAGTCAAATGCGACCTGGCATTGTTTTAAAAAAATAGCCCCCCTTTCCCATGACAACGGGCTAATAAACTTAACATAAACTATAGAAAGATTGAGCTGCTAAAGTTATACACAGGTTTACTGAAAGAAAACCACTATCTTAAGAGATAGTATTCTACATTATCATACAAGGAGTAATAACTACTGTAGCGAAGTTGGTTATAAGTTTGTTCAGAGTCTTTCAACAGAATAGGGTCAAAAGTCACTTTTATGTTTAAATTAATGTAATATTTATATCGTTATGTATATATTTAATGTTTTAAAACAGTTGTTTATAAAAATGAAATTATGCATATTTTGGAAACTTTTTCGATCTAGATATGGAAAAAAATTTGTTAACCTCTTCTTAGTCGGGCCCCCCCCCCCCAGAATTTCAGATTCTAATAAAACCCTTTTAAATGCTAAAAATTAATCCTATATTCTGTTCCTGTATTAATCTTGTTCTATCCTGTATTCGAAAATGTATAATACTTTTGTCGATAAGCAGTGCTTTCTTGACTTCTTGCTTACCAGTAGGTGGTCATACATGTGATATCCATTCACTGATCACCAGTTTCCCTTGAAATTAATCCAGGACTTAAATTTTAAAAAATATCCTCTGATATTATATTTATCAAATCTATACTGCTCTGAGGAATTTAAACAAATGTCATTGCCCGGTTTGTAAATATGGGTTCTTTCTACGACATTTGTTTCATAACAGTTTGCAATATCTCTTTCTGTATCCCTCGACGTATATTGGTCTTGAACTGAACAATGGCTTAAAGATTATTGAGGAAAACACGACCAATAAAGTATCCCCCCTTTCCCCCCCAAAAAAAAAACCTGGTACAGTGAGATCAGGGAAACAAGAACATTTTCTTCAACATGATGATTATTGGTTTGGCTGAAAGTCTAGCGAGGTCTCCCAGCTCTTGGAGTATCTTTTAAGACTATTTTAAATTTTCTTAACTATTACAATTCCTGAGCAAGTTTCAAGCCGAAGCAAGTCATTTTCAGCTCTTTCAGATTGGAGATTAAAGATTGGAAGGCCTATGTACTCCATCAACCATCGAACTATATTTAACAGCCCCTTGTGTTACGAAACCTTCAACCAAATCCAATATCATAGGCATAGAAAGAGTCTTTCTTACACAAAATGACGAACATATAAGCTTCTATGCTCTCTGTGAGTTTGTGTGAATTGATTGTTTGTTAATATCGCACTGAGAAGCAACACGAGATCTATTGGCGAATCTAATGTTATGATGTTACGAGAATCTAATTTTACGATAATTATTCAAAGGCATTTGCTTATTCTATAAAAATGATATTAGAATATTAAAATGAAGTGATTCACGGAGAAAAAAGAAATACTCAAAAATGAATACCTAGACGTACTCATTTTGAAATGAGTATGTTTGTATCAGATTTGAGCGTATACCTTTATCGAATGTGAACATTACAAGTATTCAAAACCAAAAAAAAATGGGAAATCAGCATTCTCAAAAAATTATTACAGATATAAGGACTATAAAAGTTCCTTTTATATACTGACTACGTATTTTACAAAGTGGGTTTCAAAAACAAATATGGTTTGCTTTAATATTTCGAACTATATTTCGTATTTACCACGCTACACGCGGTAGAATACAGGAATACTAAAATGAGTATGTACGGATACTCATTTTCGCGTCTGTGTTTGTTTACATTTTTGTCTCAGTCACGGAATATATACTTCATGAGAAAGATTCTTTTATTTAAGATATAAAAATGTTGAATTGTTATTGATCATCATTTTCTGATTTGAAAATGATTTTCTGTGAGTAGTTATTTGTGCTTTACAGGTGTTTTTTTGTCTGTATTCACATCGTAATCGTAGCTTAGTGACTTCTTACTTTAATTTGCATTAAAATTATTCTCATACAAGTAAATATTTGTGTATGAAGCTTATATTTTATAGAATAACATTACAGTATTCAAAAAGCAGTGTTGTTAAAATTTTAAGCCATTTTTTTTATCGATGATGCTCGACAAGAATTCCATTTTTTTTTCACTTCATAAGTGTGTAAGGAAACTGTCTTTTTTTAATTGACAGAGAAATTATTATACATTTTTATCATGTTTTAAGATATATATTTGTATATTTACTATTTTCGAAGAATTGTACATCCGTATTTTGTTCCAATAATACTGTGTGGTAATCAAAAAAGTTAGAAATGATACATTCAGAATAAAATGTTGACAAAAATAGTTTTTATTCCTGATTAATTTTATTATGAATTGAAGTAAATTTCAGATGCTTTATGACAGGAGTAAGATATTTCAGAATATATATATTTTTAAAGAATATGGTTTTAATTTAAACTCAAATTTAATGTATATTTTGGAATCAAATTTTCACAATCTAATCAGGCATCCTTCCTGTTATGTCTTACTGTTCATCATATTATAAGTGATTGTCTTGTGTCTCATCACTATTGTCTCACATTTTTTAAGTAATCCAATTTAAACTCCTATGACTTGGGGTTAGAAACTACTACTTTTTTGTGTTGTAATTCAGAATTTGATTTTTATATAATTAAGGTTTATACACAGATATTTCATATCTTGGTTTATTTTTATAATGTGGCCCAAAATTATTGCAAAATTTTGAATAAATATTTGGTGCAGTATATTCAGATTTTATTCTATTCATGAACTCCAACCTTTATGCACACTGAATAAATAAAACAATCTCTTTTGTATTCGATACATGACACAAATACTATAGATATGTATAATTCATTATAAATTGTAAAAACACTTATAAATGTTCACCTTAGTACAGGGCCAATCATATTATTTACCCCTTTTATATGTTGATACTTGTATTTTTATTTACACAATTTAACCACTTTATTCATGCATTTCTTAAAGTTAATATGCTTGTGCAGAGATGAATTACTTTGTTCTGGTGTTTGTTGGAAGAAACACGAATGACATTTGCACGACAAGGCAATGTTACAGATTCTTAAACAGTACTCAAGATTTATAGAATGTAAAATTTTCTATTTCCTCAAAATTCTGTTTTTTATCCCCAACTGTATCATTCCTATTCAAATACAATTTTAAAAATTAACATTTTATACATATTTTTAAAAATCAGATTATCACTAATAAGTTTAGGTATGTGTCTTGTTGTTTACAATAGTTAAAATTTCTCTTCATTTACATTAAAACATATAAGTCAAAATTGTATTTGATTAATAAATATTATTTTGAGAAAAAGAAATTAATGCTAGCTAAATATATATTATTAAATTTGAAATTGTATATAGAATTTACATATTCACATATATTTTTCTTAAATACTGTTGAAACCTATTTGAAACATTATAATCAACTTATGATTAAATTAATTTTGTTTGCAAAACACATTAAAAAACCCTTCAAGGTACAAAATTGCACCCGTTTAAATCATAAATTGTTATATAACTGTTACAGCTTTAATTATTTATCCTGATTAAATGAGAAAATAGTTTAATCCAATATTGCTTTATTTTTTAAACAAGCAGCCTGATAAATATAAAGTGTTTATATATAAAATATACTATAATTCAAAAGAGCGTAATTACACTTTAAGTATTCACATGTATTTTTCAGAGGGTTTAAAATAATTACAATACTACAATAAATATTGAGGCCCTTATTTTTAACATGTCGGAATCAACTGATGATCTAATGATGAATAACAATATTAAAACATGAAATAGTTTGAAATACAAAATAAGCTTAATCAAAACAAAAGACTGGAATAGTCGTTAGCAGCTCAAAAATACATCTGTTTAAGGCAGGAAATAATTTAAAACTTATATTGGAAGTGTACAAACAAATGCCAGAAGCAAGTTTAAATAGGCTTACTGAGCAACATTTTAAATTCACAATTAAACGAGCATAAGTCTATAGATGTATAAAAACATACTCAGATTATTTCCTTTCGAATGTAAATAATTGAATAATGTGAGAATTGTATTGAATATATGAATTGAAATAAAACTGAAGTACAAGACGTAAACAGCTTGCTCATAGAGAAATCCGATGTTAACACATACCACATAGGTTTGTTTTGGTAGACATATATGTCGGTAAAATTATTAATTTTTTGCTATGAATGATTTATGATAAATTTAATTATATACTGAATGTAATAAATATTCACCTCATTTTGGCACATTATTTAAAAAATATTGTGTTTTACGTATTTACTTAGACACCTAATAAGTCATACTATTTGATTCATTCAGATCAAAAATGAACTCAATTTTAAGCAACACCAAAACATTATGGCAGTGGCTGTTGCAGTAGAACATAATGTAGGTCAAAACAAAATTGAAAAAGTTTATGTATATCATGACACAAATCTAAGTGCTAAAATCATATAATTTAAAATTCCACTTTTAAAGGTTTCTAACCAATAAAATGGCTTACAAGTCTTGAAATAGGCAGGTTTACAAAAAACTTTTGTATGCAATTAACCTTTCTAAGAGAGTAATTTGGTGTAAAATTTATAATACTTTTTTTAGAACAGAAATTACAAAATGAACATAATCAATTGGCAAAATGAAACATGTTAATCAGTTTCAATACTTTTTATTATTCTATATTCCAAAATTTCTTTACAATATGTGATATTATGTATAAAAACTAAATGTATTTACAAACTAATGCATAATGTATATTTTGTTTTAATTATGAACTGATCCATGTTGTTTAAATTAGATTTATGTTATTGTATAATACGTATCGCAAAATGCTTTAATTGAAAACACTTGTGATATTTCTAAAAAAAATTTATTATATTAATATTTTTTTTATAATAAAAAATATCAATTGTCATAAGGAGACAAGCTCTGTCTGAGTAAATTTTAATCCATTAACACCAATTAAAAATAACACGTGTTTAGGAAAAAAAAAAAAAAAACTTTAAAATTCCTTGTATAACACATGTTTTGGGATCTAAGTGTGTCAAAGTTCATAATTCAAAGCAGCAAGAACTGCTTTATAGAATGAATGGTTTCACAGACCAAGCAGAAATTCTTACATGTAATAGTTTATACTATAATGGTTAAGTATATTCCAAAAATATAGCTGTATTATATGGTTGTGTAGATGACTTGCTTCTCTTTCGAAAAATTAAAGAACTGTCTACATAATAACAATGCAAAAATAGTATATTTATTTGAAACAGCGTTGTTTGAAAAGCATTTTCACTCGTATTTAGTAACCTGACAAAATGTTGTTTTGTAAGAAGTAAAAAATCTGCTTACCTTTACATATGAGAACTTCCTATATTTTAAATACCTCATTGTAAGCTAGATTAAAACATAAGCAATGTTGTACGAATGGGGATAGAGTTGGAATATAGCATGGATTAGATAGCAGTGTTTATAAGAGACATGCCTTCATCTGTAGGAGTTAAAATATTTTTTTTTTTTTAATATTCTTGTTTCAAAATCGTGAATGTTTTGTTTTTAAATACCCAATATCTATGTGCATGATATTCAGAATAAATTTTTCATAAATATGATACGGTTTTATTTTTTCTGTGTACAGCAAATCATTAATTTTAGGTATTAGTTTAGTTATGATGTTAATTCAAAAGTAAATATATATTAGATGGGGGGGGGCCAATGATGTACACAGTAATGTACAGCATTTTTTACACATGTAAACAATGTACATGAAAAAAATATTAAGTTTTTTATAATGGAAAATCTAATATTCATCATGTTTCAAGATATTTCTAATAACTTATTATTAAGTGACTGAACTTTAAATAAAACTCTATTTTCTGCACATATAGGAAACAAACTATATATTGCTTCTAAAAACATAAATATAATTCTTAATGAACTGAATTGCTTCTGTAACTAATAGCTCAGATTCCTTACACATTTGTTTTGAAAAGAATTTAACTCTTGAATCGAATCGATTTTCGTTAATTTAAGATTTATTAAACCACTCGAATTGATTTAAATTTGAGGTATAAGCTCAAATTACAGTTTATGATCACATAACAGTTGCATTTTTGTTTCTAAAAGTAACAGTTTTGTTACACACAGTAAATGAATGAATTTTAAATCGGAAGTTTTGTAACAAAAACTTCATAAAGTGTAAAATAATATATAAGATGGAGAAAATGATACTTGCAAATAAATTAGCGCTTATTTATTTCCCTGAAAATTTTAATTGATATATATTTTTCTGTTTAAAATTCATTTTCGATACAACAGTATCGGAAAATAAATTCAAAACATACTCACTGGATTGTTTGATTCTCATATTTGATGCAGTAACAGATTCACAAATGAATACATGACACTCAGTTTTCTATTCCACACTCATAATTGATACAAGATTATATTCAAAATTGAGTATGCGAAGTTTCCATTTTGAGTACGTACAAAAATGAGTATGTGCGAGTCTCAAATATGAGTATGTTGGGATCGGATCTATTTTGAGTATGTGACGTATTCAAAAGTGAGTACGTGAAGTTGCCATTCTGAGTATGTGCTTGTTACTAAAAATGAGTATGTGCGAATCTCAAATTTGAATACGTTGGGATCGGAGCCATTTTGAGTATGTGAAGTATTCAAAAGTGAGCACTTTCTACTCGATTTTGCATACCCGTTTTTCGCAGTGTTGAAGAATACCTTTAAATAATATGGTTTCTGAAAGGAAATAATACACTAGAAAAAAAATGCGATTTAAAATTATTGAAAAAACGTAACGCCAAGTTGTCAATAACATCGCCAAATTGTCGTTATAATCTCTCAAATTTGGAATACAACATGATAATTAATTTCAGTTACCTTACTTTAGGATCTATATATGTGGTTGATTAATTGGTTGTTTATTAAAGACGTACTTAGAAGTAACACGAGGACTAATGGCGACAGACCTCGTAATTTTGAACCACATTCAGGTCATGAGGACGACACTTGAGCTGACGCCTTCCTCTCTAAATTTCCATATCATTCCAATATGAGGACTTGAGACCTCGATCAGATTTAACACGCTTCAACTCCATTTCACGATTGTTTTTTGTCTCATCAGGACTCGAACCCAGGACTCGATGAAAACATCGCCGACCTCGACTTTGTGGCCATTTCTGCAGGAAAACAAGGAAACATTAATTTTCACGGTAACATTCTGCAATTTCAACACATTGCTTAGTTGTGTATTTTTCCATAATTAAAATCCAATGCCTTGATTTTCAGATCCTGATAACAGGTACTTAAACATTAATTTTACAAAAGTTCCTCACATCTTGAATAGTAAAGTGACTTCCTGTTCACCCTATATTTACAAAATGTTGACATTTTTTTTCTTATGTTTTGTGCTATTGGTGGAATTCATCTAAAAAGCCCTCGCTGTTTCTTAATTCCCTTTATTTTTGAAAGTATGGTAGAAATATATAAGAAAACCCTATTAACAATCATAGAGCGTCATTTCAACCGTAGTTGTCAAAGGAATTTTAAACAAAGAATTGAACTGAATATAAATTGTGCATTTTAATTTCTCATTATGCGTTTCATTATTCTCTATAATATGATAAAAGTTGAACACACGTGGAGTTTGAATTTTAATTTGAAAGTTTTTGCATCTTTGAAACGGGTTTGTGATTTCTAGGTTATATTCTGTATGCTTTGGGTCGTGTAAAATTTCAGATGTAGATTCGATAACCATCTGAAAACTCTTGACATACATTTCAGTTACTCGAAAAACTGTAACATTTAAGATATACTGATTTTTGTTTTAAATATATTTTATGTTAAACCACCATTAATTCTTTAATAGAATCGTATACCTTAAAAGTGCTATGCAATTGCCATTCATAAATTATATCCATAAGTTAATTACTTTTGTTAACAATAAATTCCAATCAAAATTCGCGAACGTGAAGTAGCGAAAGAGCATTTTAATTATTCTACTTTTTTTCATTTTTATCAAACCACTTTTTTTTTGTCTAAAATTTCAGTTCATAGCTTTTATCTGAGGTTTACTTATTTTTATGTGTCGAGATAACTCAGATTTTACTCATACGACTTGAACTTTCACTTTTGGTTTCTGGACTTTTTTATTAATAAAATGTAAATCAGGAACCACTCCTTAAAGAGGATATACATTTGTGTGGGTTTGTTTGTAACATTTTAGTGACAGAGATATATTTAGTATAATAGTAATCTTTAATTATATTCTATATTGTATTATTCTTGCATTCGTATGCGCTGTGTATTGGAAATGTTTCATCTTCGTTCACTCTTTTTAGTTCCTTTGTTTATTAGTATTTACCAATTTTATTATAAAGCTTTTGCTGTGTGGTATGGTTAGGCTCCTTTGAAACATATTTAATCCACATTTCAGTCCAATGGCAGATAATTTAAATTACTTAAAATCCTTGCTTTTTTTCTTTATCTTGTTTAAAACGAATTTTAAAAAAAATCATGTCTGATTTTGATTTTCCTTTGTTTTTAATCCATTTGTATCATAATTTTTAAAATACAATTATTAAGAATTTTATTATTCCAATGAGCATTATTATTATTATATAATAATTATCTACCAATTTCTGGTTACTGAGAGAAGAGTTTCTAAAAAGTATAGAAAAAAATATTTTTAAAATAAATTTAAGAATTTTTTTGTTCTAATAATGTTTAAAATTAAGGTTTTTTTCGAAAATGAAATGCTTTAACTTTTACGCCTGGGTATTCTTAATTATGTTTCACACAAAATCATTTTATATCTTAAAATAATCGAAATTTTTTTTATTATGTATCGCATTGTATTACGTATTAAACACTCTGTGTGCAAGACTCGTAAATGCCTGAAGGAACAATGCATCCAAAACTTGTCTCAAAACAATGAAACTTTTTGTGGAAATACATGCGTTTTATTTCAAAGCTTCATGACGATGGTTCATTCATCAATATGAAGTATTTTTTTGTGATTATTTCATTTTCCGGCAGATGTAAAGGCGTGATAGATTATTTCCACAATGTGTTCACATTTGTGCAATAACTACTTGATGTGGAATAAATATTGTATTTGAAAAAGTCAACGTAATTCTATCGCTTCTTCAACTTGCTTTCAGAATTTTGAGTAAATTGTATATTTTTTCAGAAATTTTACAAAATTAAATATAGCAAAAACTATTAAATGATTTTTATTTGAACTATTTTTTTTAGCTTTTTCCCTTTTTATTTATAGTTTTATTTTGAAAACTGCTGAATTACATGATCTATTAAAAGATTTTCGCTGAAATAAATTTAACAAAGCATTTTTAACAAAAAAAAAATCTGTTTTTTCCTATAACTTATTTAAAATGAAACAAAACTTAATTCCTCAGGCGATTTCTAATTTAACGATTTTTTCTCTTATTTTAAAGGTTTTTTTAACGACTCTTTTTTGAAGTACAATAAGAAATCCATTATTTTAATTGAAATTTAATAAGTGATATAACAATGATATTTAACAATGCCAACAACATATATATATATATATATATATATATATAAGTTTGTCAGTCGTTATAAAAAGATTTCTTGTATTCGCGAAAGCTATGATATCCAATAGAATTGCAAATCATCTTCTCAAATTCAAACCGGAATTCAATAAAATTCATCCAAAATACGAAGGAATGAGGGAAATTTTTGTTTTTATAGCTTTTCTCCTCCATTTTCGGAAGCATTTTAAATATATCTGTCATTTTTCTATGAATTTTTTCATATTTATAAGAATATTATCGAGAATTAAAAGGAAATTTGCAATCAGAGTGAAGCCTTTTTGATTACTAATAACCTACTCAAACCTAGACTATTATATTTACTGAAATTCAACAAAAATTATTCAGAAAATGTAGAAATAAGGACACTTTCTAATTTTTAATTTCGTTCCTTTTATTTTTTGAAAGTATTTAAGCCTATCTCAGTGGTTTTTTTTTTCTAAGTTTTCAGATCTTTATGAATGCTATCGAAAATTAAAGAAAACCTGCAAAAAAAAAAAAAAAAAAAAAACCTGGTTTAAGTTATTTTATTATTACTATGATTATTATTTTTCTTTTGAATTCACTTCATTGCATTCAAATAAATAATTAAAAATTTATTTTAAAAAGAGAATATTAATTACTCGATTATTACGAAATCAGGAAAAATTATCTTTCAATTATGTTTGCAGAAAAATATTGTTGGTAAAGCAATAAAAAATGTTTTAAAAACGAATTTTTTCTTCGTATTTATATAATTACCTTTGCTTAATACGAACATTCATCCGCAACTATAATAATGACTGTTTAAATTCTCTTGCAATAACATTTTGTGATTCATTTCTCATAGGAGTTCAGAGTTTCAGAACCTGTTTTTTCGCTCTGTAAATAGAGTTTCAAGTTACCCATCCGTGAAATAAAATTTCATTCACTTCTCAACGGAGGTCAAAATTCAACGTGTTTTTTTTTTTTTTTTTTTTCTTTTTTTTCCCCCCCCCCTTCCAATCTCCTTTAACTATCGGATTCAAACATGTATTCACATTCGCATTCAAGGTATCTATTAACTAACAACCATAGACGCAGACGAAAATCAACGGTCAATGAAATACTAATAATATATTTTCTTTTTTTAAACTTCGGTCTATCAGCCTTCTGCAATCCAAATAAAGTCACAGTTCCAATACTTTTCGATGAATAAAATAATCGCTATCATTATATGAATTGTTGCGATTTTGACACGCATAAGCCGTCACAAAGCTACCATGGTAACGCATTAAGAATTCCAAAAACTATAGCAACGCCAAAAAGAAATGAACTAACTTCATTAAAAAATAGGTCATAAAAATTTACAGCCTCGTGACCGTTTCCCATCCTGACGGCTTTGTTTCCATGGTAACCGTATTTAAAAGATCGGGTGGATTCAATTCCAACTTTATGTTCAATGTTGAAAGCAATATGAGACTGATAACTGATAAAGCTTAATTTAAATATCTTTCATTACAAAAAGAATTGTTAAGGCTCCCGTCTACCCGCCATTTTGATTTCGTCAGCTTAACGTTAATTCTATGGAATTTCGACTTAAATTCTCACATCTTTACTATTTTATCTATTTGAATGTAATAAATTGCATCTGAAAAAGCAAAAAATAATAAATGCTTCTGTAAAATTACTTTTTCCCTCCGATTTTTAAAAATATTTTAAAATATATTTTAAAGACCGAAAAACTCGCAAAATAATTATCAAAATGGGAGTAAAAATATTTTTTTTTAAATCGGAAGAAAAAAGTAATTCCACAGAAGCCTTCATTATTTTTTGCTCTTTCAGATGCACTTGATTGTATTCAAATAGATCAAATAGTAAATATTTGAGCACGAAAGTCAAAACTCCATTGGATTAACATAACGTCCTTGGAATCAAAATGGCGGGTAGACGCCATTGCCATTTTGATTTCATGATCATAATATTTATCTAATGGAAATTCTATTTTTCTCCTCAAATCTAGAGTATTGCATTTATTTGAATGCAATAAAATGTACCCTATAGAACCAACAATAAAGAAGGTTTTTTTTAGGGGGGGGGGGGAAGAGTTTTAGAGTTTTCCCTCCGATTTTAAAAAAATATCTTAACACTTATTTAATAATTCGTTCGTGGATCTTAAGGTTTTCAAAAATTACTTTGAATTATTTTCAAAAATTGGCGAGAAATTATGATTCAGCAATAATGTTCATTATTTTTCGTTCTTTTGAATACTCTTGACTGCATTCAAATAATTACAATAGTATAGTTCTGAGGAGCAAAGTAGAAATTTCATAGGATTAATATTACGTTCACGGAATTAAAATGGCTCGTAAACGGGAGCCTTGTTTTTTTTCTACTTGCCATTTTAAATTCGTGAATGTAATGTTAACTCTGTGAAAGTTCTACTTTCCTCCTCAAAACTAGACTATTGTATTTATTTGAAAGGAATAAATGTCCTTGAAAAAGTAAAAAATGAGGAAGATAGCTTTTCGTTTACTGTTTCGAGCTTTTTTGGGAAAGTCTTTTCTGAACATTTTGTCTATTCGTGTTTAGGCTTAGATATGTTTTAAAAAAATATTTTAGAAAATTTTCTCTGTTATCCAAGAAAAAAAATTCTTATTATCTTAGATAGAAATTAATTGCATCTTAACAAGTACAATAGTCAAAATTTGAAAAAGGTAATAAGTGATTCCATAAGGTTAATATAACGTTCTCGGAGTCAAAATATCAGATAGACGGGATCCTTTAGGGCAATTAGTTGTATAGTTTTTGGTTAAAAAGTCAGAAAAAGAAATTATTTGATGCCAGTTTTCTTTTATATCTATCAAATACGTAAGTTCTATTAATGCATTAGCTACCTAAGGGGCTGTTTTAGGTGGGGAGTTTTGGCGTACCAGATCACTTTTCACTTTATTATCGCTTGCTTCAATTTTAATTACATTTAGCTTAAATATGTTCAATTTAATAATCTATCATTTCCTTTAATTTTAACGTCGGAAAAGTTTACTATTGTCCATTTCTCGATATCTCATAGTTTACTTTAATTCTTATATTTAATTGAGTAATTTAACAATAATTATTAAAAAAGGCGCACCTTGGGAGGCTAAATCTGTTCTTTGCAAAATTTTGCATAGAACTTTTTTCATATTTTGCTTTGTTTTTTATTTCATTTTTTCTGTACTACATCTAACTGTAGATTTCATAATTTTGAAGATATGGAATAATAAGAAAGCTTTCATCTGAGTTATACAAAAATTTATAAGTTTATTAACAGAATCCTCATAGAATAATTTTATCCAATATAAACAAACTTGTGTGTCAATAAACTTAATTTTCCGAAATATTCCCTCCCTATTTTCAAAATAAGGATTTTAAAAAAAATTAAGCATTAAAAAGTGAAATTGGCTTTCCTAGTTTCATTTTATGTGCTGGCGTTCTTTTTTTCTGTCAAGCTGCCGAAAAAATAGAATTTTTCGAAATGAATATTAATTAGTGTAAAATAAGTGTACTTCAAAGCCCGGAGCTCGATATTAGCAATTACTATCGAGAAAAGAAAATATCTTCTTCAAATTCCTAATGCATTTTTATTTTCGTAAGCAAAAAAACATTTTAAAATACAAAAACGTTCCGAATGTTAAGAACAAAAAGAATAAATGCAGCTGATTCTGATAAAAATAATAATAAGGATAAAGCAAACGATAAATTATCAAAGTGGACAATAATATCCTGTTCGGACACTTAAAAAATTAAAAGCAGACGATAAATTACTAAAATAGACAATATTCTGTTTAGTTGTTAAAATAAAAGCAGACGGTTAAATATTAAATTTAGAAAGTGCCTGCTCATGTGTTATCCCCATCATTTGACCGAGGCTCAAAATTACGAGGTCCGTCGCCAATAGCCCTCGTGTTAGATTTAAGAGAGCCGTTAATAAGCAATCAATCAAAAGTTCTGATATTATGACATTGTATATAATTAACAAGTTCCTTATTACTAAATTCAGAAAATCATTGATTTCAGAAACAGGAATTAACTACTTTGCAAACGTTTGTTAGATCTATTTCACAAAGATTGAATAGGATTTGAAGGAAGTGAAAATTCTCAGATGGAAGTTTAATTTTTTTGTTAAAAAAAAATAAGCCTGTATAACGAAAGAGCGAATTTGATTTCTAAAAGAAAGAAGTTAGCTAACAAAACCTTTGTATTTAAGAGTTCAAAGTCTATACATGGTCTATGAAAAAGCTGAATGGTTAAAAATTCTAGGTTCTAACACACATATTTCCATTAAATACACATTTTCGTCATAGTGAAATCAATTTTAGTTACAAATTTACAACAACGAAAGAGCAACAAAATAGAAATACTTGACGGAATCATCGACAAACTTAGTCGTGAGCTCTGTGACTGAGGATGACATGAAAACAATCCAATTCTCAAATACCCGACAAAAAAATATCTATTGTGAAATTATTTTGACGGATGTTGAAAATTAATGGTATTTGCTTGTTGCGTAAGTCATTGTATAATTTTGTATGGATGGAAGTCTTTTACTGTGTTTTGCTTTTATGGACTTTGAAGAAAACAGCTGTTAAGACAATTCGTATCCGTTATTAGCTACTAGTCTTTCGATCATCTTGCTTTTGTTGAGAATGTATACCACTCAATTATCCAATAAAGGGGATAGGAGACGTTTCAAAACCGAATATGATTTTACAATCTAATAAAGATTTCATAAATTTATCTCTAAATGAAAAACACTACTTTCAAGAATTTTTAATTAAAGAAAATTTCTTATAATTTACATGCACGTACAAATATATATAATATATATATGTATGTGTCTAGTATTTCATTATATATTATATATATTGTTTTTTGTTATTATTGTGCTGGATATTTACGTTAACCTAGTAAGTTTGAGAAAATTTTATTTGGATGTAGAATTTCTTTTAAATTTTATTAAGAGTAATTTAAATTATACATTTTAATTTTCCTTTGGTTTTGGTTTTAAAAATTGGGGGTTGTACTTATATTGTTTGTGAATGTTTTTTAATTGTTTTTAAATTCCTACTATTAGCTCATACTCTCTCTTTATATATATCTAGTTCAAATTTTCAATCGTTAATAAAATAATTTTTATTCATCCACTCAAGTTCAAATACATTTTTTAAAACTTGTAGTGGATGACACTTGATGTTAATACAGTTTTTTTCAAATAGTAATTAAATTTAATATGTGAAAATGCAGTTTAGCCCAACCACTTGGAACAATTTTAAAAATCGCCAAACTTGGCGATTTTTTTTTTTTGGCAGAACGTTAAGTCCGCGACCAGGGTAGCCACATTTAGCAAAATACCGTCAAATAATTCTTGTCGCCAAGGGTGGTTGGGCTAAACTGCATTCCAACCATTTAATTTACCTGAGGAGTTTCTATTCCCCTTTAATATTGTGATTCTATCATATGTAAATACATATTTATATTAATTGTAATTATTTAATAAAAAGTAACTAAAATAAAAATTTCTTTGTTGACCTAAGTAGGAATTGATTTGAATTGTTTCTTTATATTACTTGTTTATTTTGGTTTTATAATTTTTTAAAACTTGCTTTTTATATTTTTCCCATGTTGCCATGTCTTATGACCTCTAACCAGTTTAATGATAGTTTGTAAATACTATTTTTCAAAATTTGCCTTGTCTTTAGAGAAGAACTCAAGTAGATGAGTTTAGTGTGTTTTGCATTTTTTTCCCAAATAATTTTGCATGAAGATAAGCTGTTGATAATCTTAGGGTGCTAAGTCTGTAGAGTATGGTGAATGTGGCTTAATATCCCTGTTTAGCTCTGCGATTTTCTGATGAGTAACTAAAGAATCATGTAGTCTGGTATTATCATGATACAGTAAGATGTATTTGCTATTGATCACCTCCTATCTCTTTTCTTTAAGTGCTTTATTTGAATCAACCATTTGTTAACAGTATCCCTCTGAATCAAGCTTTTCATTGAGTTTCAAATGTTCGTAATGTATTCCCATTCTATGCACATCATTCCCTTATTCAGGTTCGGCTAAGATATGGAGGGGCAGGTTGGGGGTCTGGCTCGCAGTACGCTCTTTTACTTATGCTACTTTCGTAGATAATTAAGAAAAATCGGTACTTTTCATCATCAATTATCATCAGGTCAAAAAAGTTCGATTTTGTTTTGAGCAAGCAGAGTTTTGCATATGACGACTCGAATTAGAAAATGTTTTTCACTTTTAATTCATAAAGTGCCCATTAAAGAATGCTTATTGTCCAATCCAAGTAACGATAGATATTGCATTGTAGAATAATTATTATCAAGTATGTGAGAGAAATGTATTATTATTATATATCTTTCACTACACAAAAGGACTATCTTATTGGTAGACCTAATAGTTAAGTAATGGAAACTATTACTAAACTAAAATTTATTCATTGGGGCTTATTAATTTTAAAAAAAAGTGGTCCGTCGTTGGTACGAGAAAAAAGAATTCTCATGATAATCAACTCACTTTCTCAATATCATTTTATACGTAAATTTAATATATTTAAAAACTCTTATAGAATAAAAGAACTTTAAAAAAGTTATAACAAAAAAGAAACTAAGAATTTGTTCCAAGTTATAAATATTTTTTCTAAAGGATACTAACTCATTACATTGTTATTAAGTCCGTGAGATTGGTTGATTAAGATCCAGCATGAATTTCAGTTAATCGTCCTTTTCCAAATAAAATATTATTTTTTCCCCTCTGATAAAAAATTCATTAGATAAAAATGATTATTTCATGCAAACTCTTGCGTCAACACACGTAATTATGCTTTCCAGAATTTCTAATAATCTATGTAATAAATTATAAATTAAAACTTGAAAATATATCTATTATCAAGAATATTGAATTCATCTCTAAAGCTTCTATAGTAATGTATCTCTCTCGTGTAATATATTCATTTATAAAATTCATACACGCAGTTAATATAAATATATTAAAGAAAATTATTATAGAAAAAAATGGCACAAGATAATTTTACTACATTCAAGGGTAACATTTTTGTTAGTCAAAAGGTTAAAAGTAACATATATTAACACATAATAAATTAATTTACGATTGTAAAGTGTAAACTTGCATTATTGCCAGATGATTATCGTTTAATTCATCCTCCATTGTAAGTCTAAAAAATAATACATTGAAATTGGTTTGCTAATTTTTTTTCCTTTTTAACAGTGTTTTTGCTAGTGTTTTTTTTTCCTGTCAAGTTCTTGAAAAAATAGAATTAATCGAAATGAATTTTAATTGGCGTAAAGTAAGCGTACTTAAAAGCCGAAAATGCTGCTTCTAATAGAATTAGTTATCCATGAGCTGCGAGGTTACCTTCGAAAGCGAATCAATTAACAAGCTGGTATTATTTTTTTTCTTCTAGCCCTTGATGGAATTATTAAACTTGAGAAAATTGTAATTGTATTGATTTTAAACAAAACTAAATACTTCCTTTTTTAGAAATTCGCTTATGTTTGTTTTATAAAACTATACAATGCTACAACATGAATGTACAAACTGATGAATTAACGTACCTTACCTTACCTTCCTTACTTATATTAACTAGTTAGTTATTGTCCTTTAAATTATAAGCTTGCACCATGTTTTAAAAACTCGAAGTAAAAGTAAAGTAAATTAGTCGCATTGTTTTCTTTTTATTCTTTTTTCTTAATTATTATCAGCGGAATATATTTTGCGATGGATAGTTATAAATTTCATTTACATTCGTGAATTCAAACACCTGAAAAGCTTGAATAAGGTTGGAGACTATTTTCAATTAAAACACCCCTGAAAGCTATTTATAGTCTCATATTGTCGTATTAATAAGAATATACTCTGAATAAGACTGCAGAGAGAAATTATAATTAAAAATATATTTAAAAATATTCGTTACTTTTCGAAAGTCTAGCTACCACTTATGCTAATTTCAAAATTTGGTTATAGACCTATATCAGGTGCCCCTTGGCGATTGAGGCTAAAACTTGGAGACTTAGAAGAAAAGTCGCCAAATTAGCGCTACGTGAGTAGTGATGTTATGAAGACGTATCAAATGAAAAATTTAGGATTACTATAATCTAAATCGACACATTTAAATCTATATCGCATCTAAAAGTCGCCAATTGCAAAGGGGCACCCGACACCTGACTTGAACCCGAAATTCTTTATTTGTCATCAATTTTTAGATGAATAAAGTATCTGTCTGCTAGACAAGTTCATGTATACTTTGAATAAGAGAACAAAAATGCTTCTCTTTTCCCGTAGATTTTATCAAAATACATACTCATAACTAAATTCGTTTTGAAATAAAGGAACTTGAAAAGCAGATAATATGATTTTGTTAATAAATAAATTTAAAAAAGTAACGAAAGAAATATATTCATAAAAACTTAATGATTTCTACTGTAAATGTCAAAGTCGTTCAGTGAGTAATAACTTTCCCATTCCTATCTTAGAATATTACAATTTTTGTCGTTTTTGCAATTTGAGCTGAATTAAAATGTTCTCATATTTGTCTCTTTATAGTAACCAATGCAAGCGGAGGAAAATGCGCCAAGGCGGGCAACAACGAAAAATCCCCAAAGGTGCACCTTCAATTTCCTATATAATAGACACAGACTCCAAGTCACAATCCAACTTCAGCCCTCTGAAATCCACAGAATTCTCCTTGCCTACGCCAAGGCAGTTTTCTCCAATCAATGGCTCTTCTAAGAATCCAATGTCTTCATCGACAGATTCTACTGATTCTACAAAGAGCCTGTTATCAAACAAGGATTCCGTCTCATCGTCAAGTTGTCTTGTTTTACCGGCCCTCGCCGAAGACAGGGTGAAGAGATCGAGCACACACCCTATCATTCCTACCATATACATCAATTCTACGGTAGCTACATCATTAGCTTAAGGCATGCAGAATGGTTGAATGATAGTTGTATTGGCTTTCAACAATATTGGTGGTTTTAAATGCAAAGCACATTAACATGTAGAACTGTTCGAAATTGCTATTGTTGCTTCGATGACCACTTTTGATGTAATATATATAAATCATCTACTGTTCCATTACATCCATCAATTGTGCGTCATTATTTGCTCAATAATGTAATGCGAATATAATCTTTAATAGCTTTCAGAAGACTGGATGGTTCTTTCAATGCATTATACCTACAATTCTTCGAAGGTACGGGCATTATTTCATCAACACTTTGATGTGATCATAAGGCTTTCGGGAAAATATATCAGCTGTCGAAAGACTTGATTATTCTTTCACTGCAGCATACCTACAATTCTTCAAAGGTGTGGGAACTATTTCATCAACAGTTTTATGTGATCATAATGCTTTCAGGAAAATATTAATCTGCATAATTTTTCAAAATACTTGATGGCTCTTTCAATATATCATGTCTACAATTCTTCGAAGGAGCATCCAGTATTTCATCAACAGTATGATGGGATTATAACGCTTACGGAAAAATAATTTGTAATAGCTTTTTCAAAAGACTTGAAGTTTCTTTCAATGTAATCATACCTAAGATTATTGGAATTTTTGCTTACTATTTCGTCAACAGTATAGTGTAATCATAATGCTTACGGGAAAATATTAATCGGTACTAGCTTTCAGGAAAAGTGATAGCTCTTTCCATTCACCATACCTTCGACTCTTTGAGTGCTCTAGCATATTTAGCAATCATTTTTTATTCCAGAAAGAATATTTGCGGTACCAAAAATTCATGTTACTGATCTTGTTTTGATAGCTGAGACTGCACAAAACTATTTTCATTCCATCATTCATACCAACTTTCCATCATTTGCTATATGTAAAATTCCCTCACCAGAGTTAGAACAAATAATCGTAATAATTGTTGTTTGATATTTATTATTCTATCTGTAAAAGCTGCAAAGCACTATGTATCTCTATCAAAGTTATCCTTTTTTTTTCAAGCTGTTGGGCGTGATAGTAGACAACGTAAGACGACAGATATGCGTATAGTACCAGTGCTTTATATCTGCTATAAGCAGATTTATAAGCATCAATACTATAAGCAGCGCTTAACTGACGTAACAAGAAATGATGATCATTAACGAACTGTGAATTATTAAGGACAATCAAATACGGATTCTGCCATTTTTAGCATGCATATCAACTCTACGGGCAGAGCTATTTTACTATTTTAAAAATTTGTAAACACTGTCTCTCCTTGGAGACTTTTCAAACGATTTGCTATTTGTCTATGATTATTTGCCATAATTATAAAAGTTTATGTGATATACTTTTTTTTCTTACTCAAGCATTAATCCTAAATGTTGGGATGCATCATCAAAGTTTCAAGGTGATAATTTATTGCCTTTGTGAATCACATAAATCTTAAGATACCTTTCCAAAGACATCCTTCGTAAAAAATCTTCGTATTTTCTTTGGATGATTCAACAGTATTTACTTTTCGATTTATCTTCATCGAATGTGCATAAAGTATTCCAACAGAGCTAAACCAAAAATATTTGAGTCAGATTTTGTTTATCAAAGATTTTTTTTTCTATTTAACCTTTTGTGTTTTATGACTGCGTAAGACAATTCACCAATGCATCCCTTTTCAATGTCACTAGCATCAGTTTTAAGCGCAAGGCTGTTTAAAATGAAAAGGAAAATAACCAATAGTGTTTTGTGACTACTTAAGCCCCACCTATCATCCATAAAAGTTACATTTTTTCACTTAATTGTCTACATAAGATGATCCAATATATATCATACGTTTTCCTTTTATATCATATATTAATATACAAAGGGCATTCTATAAAAACTGAGATTTATTTTTTTTACTTAGTGACAACACCACGAAACTAAAAAATAAAAGTGCAGACGATTTTTTTCAAAATGTTAACGGAACGCTTATAAATGTTCTAAACGAAGCAGACGATTTTATTTTTACAAGTTTCGTGCTTGTTTAAAGAACTGTTTTTATTTTCCTACAGAAATGTAGATGAGTGATTCAGGTTTAAAAAACGAAATGCGTCGTGCCATAAAATTTTGTTATCGTTTTGGCAAAACAGCTCCTTAAACAGTTAATGAAAGAAGCTTACAAAGACAAATGTTTTGGAGAGTCTACGATTTTTAGATGGCATGATGATTTAAGAAAGGTCTTTCGTCTATAGAATTGGCTTCTAAGCCTGGTCGGCCAGAAAGTGCTGTGAATGATCGAAACGTTATCACTGTGCAGACAATCTTGCAAGAAAATCGGCGAATGTCTTGTGAGGAGATAGCGACACCAACTAACATTTCGAAAATGTCGATATTTCGCATTCTACACAACAATTTACAGATGTTTATTACAGATGATTCCCTTACCACCTTTCTAAAGAACAAATGCAAACAAGAATTCACCAGTGTTGTGAGTGGAAACATATGCTTCAAAATGATCCGAATTTCCTAAGGATTGTGATTAAACTCGGGTGCATCAATTTTATTCCTTTAACAAGTCCGCAACAAGTGTATGGAAATACACTCTGATCCTCCCTCTCCGAAAAGAATTCGACAAACCAAATCTGCTGGAAAGGTCATGATGATTATTTTCTTTGATCAAAATGGCGTAATCTATCAGCATGCTGTGCCTCCAAATCATACTGTGAATGGTGAATATTACGTTTCAAAACTGAAAATGTTGCGATAACACATATCGATAAAGTGTCATGAATTGGTAAGGAATTGGACCAAGATAATTCATCAAGATAAACCATTCATCAAGATAATTGGCAAATAAACCATTTATTTTCTTCTAACATTCTCATAGATGAACAGAAAAGAACTGGAGGAATTATATGTGCCAATTATCACTTTAATTTGTGAATATGTAGTATACATTTGGTAATACAAATAAATGGTCAGTTATACTTTACCTGGTTTCTTAGCATAACTGAAGATGAAGCTTATTTACCATTTACACTAGGTAGCTAACAAGAATTAAATTATGGAGCTTGTGCTGTTATGTGATAAAGGCTATTTTAAAAAACAGCACACGTTTCAACATTTTGTTTTTCAACTATTGCCTCAAAGATATTTTCTTTTGTGTAATAAAATTGTTTTGTTATTGAAGGTTTTCTGTTGTGTTATATTAATTGTTCAAATTAATGATGCTTAGTGAATTAGCAATTTAACGAAGAATGTCTCACGGTAGGATTTCTTTTAATACAGTCAAATCTCCTATAACGGGATTAACTCGTACCGCGTTATATAGGAACTATGTTATCAGGAATTCGGAATTAATTTAAATCAGGAAACGCGTTCTAATGGAAACCGTATTATATGAAACGTGGAAATAAGACAAATCAGATTAATTTATGCCGCGTTATATGGAAATTGCGTTATAAGAAACTCAAAATTAATTCAAATTAAATTAATTCTTTATGTATAATACCAGAAATAAATAAACTGTATAAAAATCAGACGTATATAAAAGCTGCATTCACAAAGCTGTATCAAGTTATGTTGATATGGTTAGTAAAAAAAATTTATAATAGAAATGACAATGAATATATATATTTTTGCATATTTAAATTTAGGTTTATTGAATATACATGTAGTATATAATTCATATAATAAAATCACAATAAAAAATATTATAAACTGAACAATAGTTTACCTTATTTTTTTTTCTCAGTTTACTTTAAAGTCTGATATGTAGATTCATTCAAATTTAACGACTTTGCAACAAACGGTGACTTCTCCATCCTTCACACGATTTAAAATTCGGATTTTACTTTCAAGAGAGATGTTTTTTTTCATTTTAACTGTTTTCTGCTTTTATTTATTTCAGCCATTTTTCAAACTTATGGATAATTATTTTTTCCCTTTTCATATTAAGGCAAATAAAAAAAAATTACCAAGATTTTTTTCTAATTCTTTATAGTTTCAATAACGTAAATTAAGTCAAAAGAACTTTATTGTAATGCATCTGAACAAATTTAAGGAAATATTAGAATAATTTTTTTAAAAAAAGCAATTTCTTATTGTTTGCTCGTTTTTACGTAAATTCTCTGATATTGAAATTCATAAACTGGAGGGAAATACCCCATAAATGTCAACTACAAAATTTAACACATCGCATAAGCTCTTAGATAGATAATTTTTTTCAAACCATTTGAGTTTATGGAATGTTCTTGTACGAAAAATGCGTTATAAGGAGACCGCGTTGTAGAAGAGCTGTCGCAATTTCCGCTCAGAGTTATGCCGAAATTGAGTTATAAAAACAGCGCGTTATAGGAGACTTGACTGTACAAGACAGACAAAAAAGTCACTTAACGGTTTTAAATTAATACAATTTGTTATTATTTTATGAAACACATTCATTTAATAACATAACATTTAAGATTTCACTGTTCTTCATTAATCCATTAGATTCAATAGGATTCTTAAGTAGAATTAACGTCTCTCGATGTTTCTTCGGTAAAGACACTCATGTCTTGCAGGTGGGCATCAAAATATAAGAGCGTTAACGATTGCAAGTGGAATCACTCGAGCAAAAAGAATTAATCAATGCCAATATTATAGGATATATAGGAAAGGGGTGGCTTTTTAATTAAATGACGTACATGCCCTCTGTGTGGAACAAGGAACATTTTATTTGCTTAGTAACATAGTATAATTTTCTGACGTCATGTATTTTTCAGTTATGTATTTTTCCATGATTATAATTCTAAACTTCAATTTACAGGTTCTGATAAGAAACCCGAAAAATTAATTTTCACTTAGCTATTCCTGTCTTAAATTGTAAAGTGACTTATGGCTCTCCTTGAATTACCGTATACATCAAACTTCCTTTTAACTTGCTTCACTTTACCCGGTAACATTCTATTCGTAATGAAACATGAAAAGGAGAACCTAACCCGAAGGGCTTTTATCTCCGGTATGAGTTTAACCTGGTAAAAGTTTACTTGCCCGTTTTTTAATAAAATTTTAATAAAAATTAATCGATTAAATAAAATAATATATATTGTGAATTTAGTAATATATTAAGATGAAAATATTAAGATGAATAAATTAAGTTTAAATTATTTAATAAATGAATATCAGGAGAATTAGGAATATTTGGGACAGTGCAGAGGGGTGTGAGAAAGCAGGGTAAGTGAAGCTGACCAATCAGGTGGCTAGCTGCTCAGGTTTCCTATTGGTTGAGAGAGATAAGGGTGCTTGTGGTAGTGCTGTGTTATGATATTTAATGGTAATGTACTCAAATAATTTGATAGCTTTTAAAATTGCGGTAATTTCTTTTATAATTTTTTGTTTCTTGGAGAGAGGGGTTTGGATTATGTTCAAAATTATTATTAAAATTGGTAGTGATATAATTAATGTAGTCTTGCAATTTGGTAATATTTAATGAATTTCTTAAGTCTTCATTTCTCATAAACCATCTTGCTTTTCCTATTGTACGAATTATATTATTTTGTAAAATTTCAATTTTGTTATGGTGAATCTGAGCAGCTTGCGTCCAAATTGGGCAGGCATAGGTAAGGATGGGTCGCAGAAGTTGTGTATAGATAAGCAGTTTATATTTAGTATTTAATAATGAACTCCGACAAATTAGGGGATTATATTTTTTCGCGGCAAGTCGGAATTTTTCATGGATATGTGTAATGTGTTGTTCGAAAGTGAATTTACTGTCTAAAATGACTCCAAGGTATTTAGCTTTGTGAGACCATGGGATTTGTTTGTTGTCAATGTAAATGTTTGGTTTAATTACACTGAGTGCTTTTGTAAAGAAGACGGCCTCCATTTTTGAAACATTCAGTGCGATTTTCCATTTGGAGAACCAGTCTTCTAGGTTTGCGATGTGTCTATTGATGTGATGAGCAAGAGTTTTGGGGGTTTTGTGTTTTGCAAGTATCGCTGTGTCATCTGCATACATGCAGAGAATTGTGTTGTTGTGTTTCGGGATATCGTTCACGAAGTATTGGAAGAGGGTTGGCCCGAGATGCGATCCTTGTGGGATTCCCGAGTTGATATTTCTTTTAGTGGAATAAATATTATTAATTTTAACAGTAAAATCTCTGTTTTTAAGATAAGAATTTATAAGGGTTATGAGGTGGGGTGGGGTATTATATTTGATTAGTTTATAAATTAGCCCCGTATGCCAGACACGGTCGAAAGCTTTCTGGATATCAAAGAAAACAGCTCCTACTTTTTCTTTGCTTTCCAGTCCTGATTTAATGTAGGTAGTTACTCTCTTTAATTGGTGGGTAGTGGAGAGCTGTGGCATAAAGCCGTGCTGCTCCGGAATTATTATTTTATTTACTAAGAGATGGTCATTGAGTCTGTTGAGAATGATCTTTTCAGCAATTTTCCCCAGGATTGGGAGGAGAGAGATTGGACGGTAATTTTCAGTCCTAGTCGGGTCTTTTCTTGGTTTTAGGATTGGAATGACTGAAGCTGTTTTCCAGTGGTTTGGAAAGTGACCGATTACTAGCATACGGTTTATTAGGTGAGTGATTTGGAAAATTGTGGGAAGAGGTAAGTTTTTAATCATTTTGTTAGTTATACCATCATGACTTGGTAATTTATTAATTTTAAGTTTGTTGATATAGTTTATAATTTCTGACGATTGACAAGGAGGTAGGGAGGCAGGGTTATCAAAATTATTTTCGTTGTTAAGATATCCGTGAACGATATGTGTTATTGTTCTATCGTGTGCTGGTGAATGTATGTCGTTTAGCTGAAATTGTGCATGAAGAGAATCAGCTAGTAATTCAGTTTTATCTTTGCCACTGAGAGCGATACTTGTAGGGCCTGTTAGGGCCGAAATTTTAGAGCATTTCTTTCTTAACTCCTTTGCGGCTCCCCAGAGGGAGCCACGTTCGGGGTCAAGTGAAGAAAGTGTTGAAGTCCATGTTTTAGTTTTTTCTTCGATTATTTTCTTTTTGATTAATTTGTTAATTTGGTTTAAGTGAGTTTTATCAGTGGGATTTTTCGTAAATTGCCAGGTTTTCCTGGCTCTGTTCCTATACTTGAATAAATTTCTTACTTCCACACTGATATAGTGTGAGTTGTTTGTATTTTTTGGTATGGATGCGTTTTTGTGTGCTTGAATAATGTTGTTTGTGATGTCGGCGACATGCTTTTCTAGATCTTCCCCGCATTGTATGATTGGAAATGAGAAATTAAAATTTCGAAGAGTTTGACTAAAAATACACCAGTCGGTGAAATTATTATTTTTGGCTATATGAAAGTTGTTGATTAAATCTAGGGAAATGAGAACGGGGTTGTGGTCTGAGGAGAGTTCGGGGAGAGAGGTGAGGCGAGCTGGCCAATAGGAGCCTTTTGTGAGCATCAGGTCTATGGTGGATTGGGATGATTGGCCGAAGTGAGTAGGGGTGGGAGAGGCTAGGATTTCTATTTCATTTTGGTCAGCAAATTTTAGAAGTTTAATTCCTCTTGGGTAGTTTGTCGTGCATCCCCATCTGGTGCGTCTTGCGTTGAAGTCACCGCAGATTAAAATTGGGGTTCCTAATTTAATTATGGGCTCTAAGTCGAGAGGAATTTTACTAGTTAAGTTTGAGTAGGGAGGGATGTAAATTGAAATGATGATGATCTTTTCTCCTTTAGGGGGGTCGAGAGCGACAATTGTCGCTTCAGAAACTGTAAGCTGAGGGGTGGGGATATGATAGTGAGGTAGGGTATTTTTGATCAGAATAGCAGTGCCGCCGTGCATGTGGTTTCTCGTATCAGGTGTTTCTCTGTCGTTACGATAAGTAGTGTAGTTTGCAATGTTAAGGTCATGTGTTGGTCTCAGTTGTGTCTCTAGTAGTAGGATTAAATCAGGGGAGTGCTTATCTATAAAATCCCGTAACTCGACAATACGGGATCTTACACCATCAGCGTTCCATGTTACTATTTTTAAACCAAGTAGACTAGACATTTAACAATTTGATTAGATTTGGGTACATATACCCTGTAAGAAGATATTTAATTTATCATTTTTGTCTGATACTTTGCTCATTTTTTCGCAAGCTTGGTACAGACCTGGGAAGAGTAGGAAGAAACTTTTTAGTTCTTTGATGGCATCAAACATGGAAAATCCGTTTTGTGCCTGGTTATTTTCTGGTTTTTTAATTCATTCTGTTCCAATCATAAACTATCTATCTCTAGACTCTAAAGTTTTTTTTTTTTTTTTTTTTTTTTTTTTTTTTTTTTAATAAACGTTCCTTTCAGTTAAGCAAATAGATTCAGTTGAACAATAAATGTTTTATTTACAAAGACTTGTCTTTGTTTTATATATCATGAGAAGTGAATTCAAATATTATTCTCAATTTTCTTAATTTACGTTTTTATTTGTACAAGAGAAAAACGAAAATGCAATGCAGTAATAATGGAGTAAAATATTTGTAATTGTTTAGTGATTTAAGAAAAAAATATAGTGATATAGTTAGTAAAAATCTAAGTTTTCCTCCAGTAAATTTATTTTCTTATAGTGGCAGTGATATGCACTGTATTCCACGTAATTCTGTTTAATTATGAATCTTATTTCAACCGAATCATTATCCGACTATGGATCTAATGTTACGATGGTTATTCAAATGCATGCGCTTATTATACAAAAATGATATCATAATATTATAATGAAGTGATTGAAGAATATCATTAAATAATATGATTTGTTAAAGGAAATAATAAACTAGAAAAAAAACTTCGATTTAAAATTATTAAAAAAAATGTAACGCCAAGTTGTCTATAAAATCAAGTTGGCGTTATGATCTCTCAAATTTGGGATGCAGCATGATGATTAATTCTAGTTATCTTACTTTCGAATCTATATATGTGGTTGATTAATTGGTTGTTTATTAAAGACGTACTTAGAAGTAACACGAGGACTATTGGTGACAGACCTCGTAAATTTGAACCACATTCAGGTCATGAGGACGGCACCTGAACTGGCACCTCCCTCTCCAAACTTCTATCCAACATGACTCCACAAGCAACTATCCCAAAATGAGGACTTGAAACATGGACATATTTAACGTGCATCAACTCTGCTACACGACGGGGGAAAATATCAGTCATTATAAATTACTATTGATAGGAAATAGAGCTATTGTGATTAATGAATATAATTACTGGTTATGAATTCTTGGCGAACTGCTTTGTAAGTCTGTGCGAATTTTACAAAAGTTGGTGTGTATTGAAACTTCATGAGTGACATCTCATCAGCGATATCCACTTGTCAAAAAGCATCAAGTACTGTTCTAAGAGATAAATTCTTGTATATAAAGTCAAATTATAAGACTTTGGTGAAAAATTATCAAAAGTCAAATTATAAGACTTTGAAAAAACCATATAAAAAATATTATACAATTTTTATATGTCATTGTGTCGATTGAATATGTGTGAGTGTGAGGGAGGAAAAAATACTACGTAATCACTTTCTTTTCTTCTGTTTAGCTTTCTTTCTTTTGTTTAAACATTCTATTTTTAACACCCAACTAAATTTACCAACCAAATTTGTTTTACTTTTTAACTGTAACTGTCACCTTCGCTTTGTAAAGTCGCGGTGCAGGTATCGCCAGCCCCACTTATTTGCAATCTCAGCAGAATTACATAGGTTCTCCATTTTGATATACAAAAGCAAAAGTTAGACATTGGACTCCCTCATTCCGCTTTGCATTCTGAGACGCGCTTCTCTGTTCTTTTGCGATGTTTTGCTTCTGATAACAAGAACAACAACAACTTAAATAAAGAAATGTTTGATTTGCTGTAAGTAATTGACTCTAATTTAACGAATACTCCAAGAAACCAATAATGAATTGTTGTTAGATTACGACACGATTACATCATCTTAGTTTCAAAAGGAGTTGATAACTCATTTACATACGAGTATATATAGGAGTAATCATAAAAAAAAAGTTCCTTGCGAAACAACGTAAAACAACTTTGAGTAATTTTCTAAGATTTTCCTTCTTCTCATACATAGACGTTATTGTTCTTGTGTGTTGTTTATTGATTTAACTTTAAAAAATCGTTTAAATGCCATTTTAAACATCACGAAACTTGTTTTTTTTTTTTTCAATAAAAAGTTAAATTAAGTTTCTAATTATATTGTTGCTAATATTTTTATAACTTTTAACAGGAATACTAACTTCAAAACGACACATTTTAATAGAGTATTTTCAATTATGATATAACTCCAAGATTTCATGATCATAAAATATACACTTCATAAACTATTAATCGAAATTCTTCTAACTAGAAGACCACGGAAAGATTTCATGGAATCCTCGAACTTGGTGGATAAAAAATATCAGCTCTGTGTATTTATTTGCATTGTCAATCTAATCGAATATTATGCCTTCCCATTATCTTGCAGATGATCGTAATAAATCGGCATGGTTAAAATTATAAATTATTTTGATTTTAAAAAGTGAAAATAATCACAAAAGTTATTAGAATCATACCAATTATATTACAACCCTAGAGAGTGTGTGTAAACAGTACTAAAACTGTTGTACAGTCAATAAAAATTAACTCTTGATAACTTTTGTTATTCTCATCACAACTGAATAAAATTGGTTTCATTATAAATAGTTCTAAAGAAACTAAATTACGATGATACTGAATTGATTAACTTTTAAAAAAGCTTTATCATTATGAAATTCAATTGTTTCTGCAGAATTGTATAAAGAATGGTCCGTATAATATATGCGTCGAATTTCATTAAAACTGGTCACTTGTTTCAGAGATTTTTGGAAAAAACTATCAGAGAACATGACATAAGAGAGGTTTATTTAAGCAGACGATTAATCTGCTGATAATACAATGTTTTCTTTATTCGAGTAAAATTTTTTGAAGTTTCTTCTATCATTACTTTTTACTTTAAAACTTTTATTACTTTAATTTTAAAACGACATAAATATTTAATTTGATTTAAAATTATCTGAATTAATTATAATCTTAAATTAATTTTAAACTATCTGAATACTTCAAAACTTAAAAAAAATTCAAATATCTTATGAGTTTCGGAATAATATAAAGAATATAATGTAAACGATTTAATACGCAAATGTAATATTCAAATATAGATGTTGCATTACATTTTATTTAGTTATAACGATTTTAACGTCTGATAGACAGAAAAATTAAAATATTGCTTTTAAATTTTAATATGAATTAAATATACCCAGCATATTTAAAATTAATTTCAAAACGCATTCTAACTGTTTCAAATTGAGTCATGTAATTCATTATATTTTTTTTACTGTAAATGTACATTGAAACTTTTGTAATACACAATATTTTAAATAAATTTATTATAAATATTTGCTATAATAATATTGCAAGACTCGTATATACGTAGATTACATTTTAGAGTACAATTCTATCTATAATAAACGGTGCTTTATGTCACTGATTACTGTGAAATTGAATTAATTATATATATAAAAAAGAATGCTTAGTAATATAATAATTTTTTTCAACAAATGGATGAATATTTTTTCTTAATTTAAATTATTTTATGAATATTTTAGGTTCTATTTATTGAATATCGAAACACAAATTTGGAATCTCATTATTTAATTGATATACTGTTATTAATTTCATAATTAGTTAGTTTTAAAAGATAAAGGACAAATTAAATCTAACAATTGAAATGATTACTATTTGATTCAGTTATAAATATTCGTTTTTATATAGGAATATATATCTAGATAAATGCATGCTGCATGTAAGTTAACGTATACAATGCATATTTGTTCTTTTATCTTTGAATTAAAATGTATTAAAATTTAATATATATTGAATAATACTTTATCCTCAGCCTTATTGAATGTGATTCACAACTTGATAAGTCTATGTTTCTATTATTATGGCCTAGCAAATTTGTAATTATATACGTTAATTTATTACATATATGTAAAACTGTATACATTATTTCTAATAATTTGCATCAACATGACATATATGTAATGGAATCTATTAGAACATTGAGCTGTGTGTGTAGGTTTGAAATGCTATTTATAAATTTCATTTTTTTTTGCTAGTTAATTAATTACTTTTAAATACCGTTAAACAGTTGCATTTTGGTAATGGTATTATAAATAGACATCTTTTTACATAAATTTCAGATAATTAAATTATGTAAAATCATTCCTTTCTTACATCTTAAGATTTATCACTAAACACAGAATATAATATTCAAAAGAAGTTACTCAGAAATACCTGCTACTGAATCTATGAAATGTTTCAAAGCAATAATTTATTCAAAAGGAAGTTGTTTTACAAAAGCATATTCATATTTTTCCTGTTATCTAAGGACGCAATTACAGAATCTCTGCAAACGTTAGAACATTTACCTTTCTTTATTCCATCTACAATCTGCTTGATTCCTAAGTTGTCCGACCAATCCTCCTTCAACATATGGGCAATGGCTGATGCCACTCTCTTCGCACTGTCGGACTTTGGTACACCTGTATCACCAGTTACGACTCGACAGATGGTCTTTTGAATACACTCGTCGTCTTCGATGGCTCGAGCAAACCTAGCCATGTGTTCCATGATTCCGCCTAGATTCTTGGATGCATCAAGGCTCCTGAATTCTCTGTTGTTTGCTGTTGTAGAAACAGCTGGAGAGGCGGTGTTTCCCATCATGTAGTTCATCAATACGGGAACAACAGCTGCAGCAACGATGGACAAGGGAATGAAGGCTGCTGCTGCAATTTTTGGATCGGTGATCAATTTCGAAAAGAGTCCAGCTCCTTCCGGCTTGTTGACATCGTCAGCATTTTTAATGGCCGCCATCATCTGCATCATTTGATCGGGAGTTATCCAGGAGGGAACGGGAAACGGAGAGCCTTTGTTGTCTGCGAATGAAGGGAAATTGGACAGGCCATACTTGTTCGACTGTTCGTTGCCTTTGTACTCATTGAAAACAGGATAATCTCCTCCACTCTGCGATTTTCCCTTGTACGAAGGAAGCTTAGAATCATCGAGGGAGTCATCTTTGTCGTCACCATTAACTCCATAATCATTTATTGGTAGAGGGGGAAAGTGACCACCGGTTCGACGTAGTCTGACGATTTTGGCAGTGGAATTCGTCGCAGCTTCATCAGATGCTAAAGCAGAAAGTAATACATTCAGGAAAACCAAGCATTTAATAAGCGATCCCATGGTGCAATGCATATCAGATATAGAAGATGTGTAAGCTGGATGGATCAATGATGCCAATTCAGAAGTATCCTCCACTTTTATACCTGAGAATGGCTGCACGTGTGATATTTTTATGTGGAAATGGCATCCCATTTGTTCATCTCGTTTCGTATTTTTTGACAGATACAACAATGACACGCATCGGAAAATTGTGATAACGTTCCATTTATGGTCGAGTGCAAGAAACTGTGATTTCGTGAGACCGTGATCTATGTGAAAATGCACCGCCAACGTGTATTATTTTTAACTTTGTTTCTTTACTTTCTTTTTTTATGGTCTGGATGTGGCATTCCTGAATTCACATGTAAAAGTTCTGAAGTAATTATTTGAAATAGATTTATCGATATAGTTTGTGGATTACAAATCTGAAGGTTTCAATAAGATTTTCAGTGGTTAGTATAAATAATAATTTTTAATTAAGAACATCTTTTAATGGTTGATTCCCATGCAGAATAATGTTTCGTTCTTTTAAATTTACGGGACATTAAATTTGTTGGAAATATTTATTTAATTCGATAACCATATGTTATTTACAATAATTTTAATATCATATAGATTTTTGTTGTAAAATAAATCTCCTCTTAATTTTTTGTAAGTCAACTTGACTCTATATGGATAAATTTCCCCGATTTTTCAGTGTTGATTTCTTATCACAATTATAGCTACTTTTATGCTTTATGTTAGTGAAAATGTTAACCAAAATTATTATTTTTAATGAATTATTTTGAAAATTTCTTCTTATAAGTATACTGACGAAGTCTGATATATTAATGAACAACTGACTGTGTTCGCCTAGTTTCAGAAACGATCAAGTGTCAGAAGAATTATTATATTTAAGTATTTACAACTTTATTATAATAAAGACATCTATTCTATCGAATATATTATATAATAAATAGTTGTTTTAAAATCATTAAAATCATAATTCATCATTGAAAATAGTAAACAGAGGAAAAATTTAGGAAATTTCAATTTTTTATTATATAAATTGTTAATTATACAAAGTAGGCTTAAATAATTCTAATATTGAAAGTCCTTAAAATTCTTAGTAAGAATAATTCTTTTAAAAATGAAGTTCTGCTGAAGAGCCTTCTTAAATTTCTAAATGCATTTCTTATAAACTTTATGAGAAAATAGGATATTTTAGAAAATTTGGTTTTTCGATGAATAATTATCATTACCGATGACGAAATTTTAAAAGTCTTTTTGAAATATTTTTCAATGAATAGTTATAATTACCGATGGTGAAATTTTAAATGTCTTTTTGAAATATTTTTTATTATTAATAATTTTGGTAATTAACAGACGATAATTCAGTCGAATAAATAACATTATACAACTACATTTGTTGAAAAAAGGCGTATTTGATGACTAAGCTAAATTACATTCGCAAAAGGAATTAATTGACATTAGGAAGCAGTGATCTGTCTTCGCAAAAATATCAATTTGGAATTTTAAATTTTTGGGTACTCTAAAGTTCCAGAGTTGAATTTTCTCAAATAAGCCATTTCATGTATTTTGACGATAATTTATCGATACAAAGCAATAAAAAGCTCTAAATTACAAACATTATATCGAGGTGGGGGTTTCAATTTTTCTTTCAAGTTAAACAAAATTTTTAATAGATGTTGATGTTTTAATACTTGTTCATATTTTTCAAGCTTACATGTGACCACGGTAGCCTAGTGGTCATAGTCGCGGACTCACTGCCAGCAGTTTTCGTCGAGTCTTGGGTTCGAGTCTTGATGTTACAAAGATTCGCCGTGTAGCCGGGGCTGATGCATGTTAAATCTGTCGAGACTCACAAAGTCCTCCCGTTGGTGTTGTGTGGAAGTTATGAGATGGAGGTGCCAGTTAAGGTATCGTTCTCGTCACTTGAACGAAGCTCAAAATTACGAGATACGTGGCCTACGTGTTGGCTCTAGCGCAATGTTAATCAAACAAATCATTCAATCAAGCTTACGTGGTAAGAATGCACACTTAATTAGCATACATTTAATAAATATAATGTCGGAATACAGTTTCTAAACCGAGAACTTGGTGGCAAAATTAATAAATCTCAAAACTTATAGAAAACAATCCCTTCTCCAATGTAAATTACTTATTAAATTTTTTGAACAATACTTCCTATTATTCTATAAGGTTGTCTTAGTTGGAAACGAGTTACGAACTTCAGTTTCTATGGCTAGTTCGCTGTAATTTTTTAAACCATGTGATAACTTAATCATTATTAGTTATCACTATTCAGTTCAGTGCAAATATTATTAAATAATAATCTTACCGAAACTAAATATATCAAAAGACAATTTTACTGTAGTGTATTATTTCATATCAATAGAATCTATTAATACTCCTTAATCTTCAACAGGTGATAGTAAAATCATTGATGTCTTCACTATTCCTGACTCGATAGAAATATTGATTACATTAATGATAATATTAATATTATCGATGGTAGGAATGCTATAAATAGTATCAATGAAATTGATACTATTTCACACAATTAGTAATTAACACTATACATATAAATTCTGTGATATACGTTAATATCCAGCAGTAATTTGTGTTAATGCGGGTAAAAATGCGTAAGAAAAGAATAAAAAAAATTGAATAGCATCATCATAAAACCACTGTAGCGTCGTACAAAGATAGCAACAATTTAAAAACTACTTTATATAAAAAAAACCGTAGAATAAATATTACATTAATTGTTGAGAAGACAACTGCCTTATGACTCTAGCATACCAAGCTCTGCTAAAAGAGCAAAAGCTGCCCTGGACCTAAAATACCATTTCCCAATTCTTAAAAAGCTTCGTAAAAATTTTTAGGAAAATATTATAAACTCGTGAAGCGCAGTGATCAATACCATCAACTGTGAACATTTTCCTATGCTTTTTATTATAATTTCTAATTTTAATTTTGTGCGACTTCGTCCATGCTACAATGTCCATACGTTAGCAATAGTGGGAACTCCTTTTTAATTTTTAAAATATTTACTCTATTTTTAAATCCTTTCTTCTGTCTACATTTCCCCCCACCCCCATAATTCATAAAATTAACAATAAAACGCACGATTTTACGTAGTAACGAGCTCGGCATTTCTTTTCTGTTCAATTTAATCCTTCTATATAAAATTCTCTCATTTTGCCTAACGGTATTTCACCTCCCTTAACCGCATTTGCGGAGGTTATTTTCGGATGGCTCTGGTTTAGCTGATACGCTCGTGTTTTTCCCGACTCTTATGAGTAATTACTGCTTTTGGTGGTGATGACCAATTCTTGTGAGATTCAATTGATCTGTTTTATTTTAAAATTCGCTGACGATCATTGCAAGTTTGCAATTTCTCGTGTATTTCTTTTATTTTGATCACTTTTTAAGTTTAACTACAGAAAAATATTTTAAACTAAGATGATAAAGTATATAAAATTTTAAAATCAATAGGATCCCTCGTCAGTGGTATACCTAGAGAGGGTGCAAAGAGACATACGAGCATGCACCTCTCAAGAACTTTTCTGGAAATTGAAATATTTCAGATTAATTATTTTATTTTACTATTGTAAATGTTCCAAATTCTTTTTTTAGAAAAAAAAAAAAAACTGGACTTTATTTTTTCTTCACATGCTTAAATTTTTTTCATAAAAGGAGAAAAATTGATTCCATCTAAAAATCAATTACTGATGAGAAGGAATAGAAAACGAAGATGAAGGGATGGGGAGAAGGCATCCTTATAGAATAGTTTTTGTAATTTTCATAGCTGGATAAAAATTATATCAACTCTTAAAAAGTTTTAAATATGATAAATAAGATTATATTCGTACTTTTTATTACCAAGTAATAATTCTTAACCATAGAAATTGCTTCTTTCATGGCAATGACGATATACACTCCCCAAAAATGAATTCTACGTACGCCACAGACCCTCGTGAATTAAGCATTTGCCATTAAATACTACATTATAGGAAGATTTTCTATAATTAACTTTCGTTAAATATGGGAAATTTTCTATAATGAAGCTGAAATTAATTAGTTGCCATAGTAATACATAAAATTAATCACTTTGCTCAGGGTGGATATCAGATACGAGTCTCATCCTTCCTAAAAGCATAGTGTTATGAGACTGCCACACATTAAATCCGTCAGTACCCAAAGTGATCAAGTCCGTGTAACGCAGATGTGTTGGGAAGGGTGCTAGTTCAAATGCCGATCTCGTTCCTAGACCGTGACAAGTACATAGCATTTTTGGTTGTGTTCAACGGACTTTGAGGCATGGGGAAACAGGCTGGTAGGAAGTTTCAATTAACAAAAGAAGGAATATTCTTAATTTTTCATGCATTTTCCGTATTAACAGTGATTCTCCACTTTGGGGGATTGTTTTTCAGAGGTCTGTTGGTAGACCTTGAGAGACGATAGCGATTCGAACATTTGATCGTCTTTTGGAGGACATTTCTACGGTGATGACGCCTTAGATAACCAAACAAAAAAGGAATTTCCCTTCAAGTCAACTATTAAGGCATTCTAACGTTTTTCATAGTTGTTGAAGAAAGACTGCATATTCCTCAATAGAAATGGTGACCACTCCCTGCTTTCTAACATCCTCCAATAAATGGGTCTGTTTGGTACTCCTCTTTGGATCACTTTAATATTTACTCTTGCTTCGCACGCTCCTCCCAACATTTTCAATCGTTTTAACAGATTTCATTACATATGAATTTAAAAATTTTGCATACTCTAATACATAAATGCGTTTTAAGATTTACGAGCTTTGAATAAAATCATTAACACCAAAACAGCGTAAAATAAAGTTTAAAAATAAAGCATTACTGATTTTTCTCGCTTTAAAAGTATGTTTATTCTTGAAAAATGATTATGAAACGAAGACCATTGAAATTTAAATTAAAATCAGAGAGCAAAAAAATTAAAACTGAAATCAGAAATAAAAGCGTCCTCTGTACGATATATTTCATCTTTAAATTCAATTTCAAAATATTCTTTGAAAACATAATGATAAGATGTTTTATTTTCGTTTTTTATTACTATGCATTTAGCTTTTATTGACTTACACATTCTGACGTAAACTGTTGCCAAACGATGTACATAAATAAAGCCAAATTTAAATTCAACGCAAGAGAAATAAGTACATTGGAGCTAATCTTGCAATATCTTTGTGTTTACTGATATTTCTTTTATAAGATTCCATCAAACTCGCGAAGGAATAGCATTTTCCCGATTTTATCATCCTATTTTTTAGCAATAACGTCGTAGTTAATTGGATGATTCAGCTGTTAGGCTTGTAGATATACAATTTATAACCTATTCAGATATTATATAAGGCTAATAACAATATTTATAACACTGAATTTAACACAAAAAATGTAATGCTAACAGCTTGATATAAAAAAGTGGATATATAACATCTTTTCTTTGAGAATTAAAGTTAAAAGTGTCAACCCTGCTGTCAGAAAAAACTGTAAAGTTATTATTTAGATTTATGTAGTGAAGATATACAAGCTATGGAAATTAAATAACGAGACGGACGCTGTAAAACATTTTATTTTGATGTAATATATGTTTATTTATTATCACCTTCAATATATACCCCCTCCTCTATTCCTACAACGATCCACGCGAATCTGTTATTGTTTAAAACAGTGTGGAAGTCTTCATCTGTCAGTTCCTATAGGATGCGTGCCGCTTTCTCTTTCACAGCTTCAACGAATAGAATCTTGTTCCTTTTAATACAGATTTCACCTTAGGAAACAGATAGAGGTCCCATGGCGCAAGATCCGGCGAATAAGGCTGATGGTCTAACATTGGGATGCTGTACTTGGCTAGAAAATTCTTGACAGAAAATATTGTTACAAATATGAAATGTTGCTTCCCAGAAATACTGATCGAATGGTTGCTAAGAGATGTTCACAAGCTATCTGGACGCCAAGGGGGAAAGCAGGAATTCGAGCCCGGTTGGCGACAAACGGTGACAAAAATGGCGACTTTGGCGACAAAAATTGGCATCACGAATCTTCAAGTAAAATCTAGTTTCGTCGAGAAGTTTCCAGAATAGGACCGAAACATTGGAGAACTTTCTATGTGACGTCACATCCGGTCTTGAAGATATAAATAGACAGAGCCGCTGATCGTCAGTGACTGACTCAACCATATATGTTCCACCACATATATTTATCACTTTACACAGAGAAAAAGCGTTTCTTCTTTAAACGAGCGCTGGAACTCGATTGAAAGTATTCCAAATAGTTAGTCTTTCGGAGTGAAAGCGATTATCTTGCTTGCTTTGCAAACTGCGTGATTTTGTTTAAAACTGTGGATTGCTGTTTATTTAGTGCTGTAAATTTGTGCAAGTACGATCTTGTTGTCGCCTGTGCTTCCTGTTTTATTATTATTTAAAGAATAAATTACTATTTTTCTAGTATTCTGATTGTCGGACTGTTCACCTACACACCGTAACAAAATGGAATAAGCAGGCCTTGGTAGAGAAACTATGATTTGTCCTTCCATGAAGCGGGTCGTTTTTTCCTTATTATTTCGTAGAGTTCAGCAAGAACGTGAAGGTAGTAATGTTGAATAATAGTGAATATGCACAATCCCATGAATATCGAAAAACAATCATCATTGCTTTGAATTTTGAGTTGCTCATTCAAGCTTTTCTTGGCTCTCGGTGAAGATGGGCTCTTTTAGTGCGTGGATTGGCGCTTCTTTTAGAATCATAAGTAAAAAAAATCACAATCCGTCACACATTATAATCCTTTCTAATAAATTTCGGCCAGATTCAGTGGCATTCAAACAATCAGTTCAAACATTTTTACAAACCTCTTGTTGTTCAAACATGAGAATTTTCAGCACGAATTTGGCACACACTTTTTGTATGTTAAAATTGTTGTGTAAAATTTGCCGTATGGATTCTTTGCAATTCCTACAATTTCAGCAATCGCATGAATACTTAAACGACGATCATAACATACCAAATTACCGACGTTTTCGATATTGACATTCTTTTTTGATGAGGAATTGCGACCCGGGCGTGAATCATTTTCAACGTCTTCTAGGCAATCTTGAAGCACTCAAAAAGACGTGCACGGGTTCATCATTCATTGCCGTACATTCCTTTCAAGAAATTATAAGTTTCAGTAGTGATTTTCCAAGTTTTAATTATGTGAAATTTCACAAAATTAGTTGCCCATTTATCGTTTTTCTGGCGTAATAATAAAAAAAAAAAACTCCAATGCGAAAGCAGGCTATGGCTATACAGATTTGTTTACCGAGGGGAGAAGCGCTGCATTCGAAAAGGAAGGCTTCACGCTAAACTGTCAGTCGCTGGCGTTCGGCGCATGCGTGCTTCTTCTGTAGCAGTGTCAGTTTCGTTATTTAATAGCCACATCTCGTGACTGCGCATGTAATTAAAATTTATTAAAAATATCTTAGTTTTATTTTTGAAATGTCGAACAGTTACTGATAATTACCACGACATTCACCATCGAACTATTAATAGTCGTGTTGAAACTACGCACCTTTCTCCCATCATTAAAGAATAGTTTAGCAGCTGATAGTAAAATAATAATAAAAAATCAGCTGCTAAAATATTCCTTACGCCCTTAGTCTTCAACTGGTTTGCTTAGAATATCTGATGTTAAATATTCTGCTGTGAGAGACAAGAAAATAAGTTTTTTTTTTTTTTTTTATTTCGGCATGGTTTTTTTTTTTTTTTTTGTTTCTGGTAGATTAATGTTCAAGAATAAATATTGACTTAAATCACAAATTTTTATTATTTTTTGTTTATTATTACTCTTTTATTTTAAGCTCTTATATCCCTTATGCCTTTATCTAAACCAGATGTAAGTAAATCTAAGCAATAAAAAATTGTTGACGAAGATATTTGAGATTTATTGTATTTTTCATATTACATAAAATAAAGTAATAATATACAAAATAATAATACCTTCATACGTAAAAATGCACACGATTATTTTTCCCAACGTTACATGACATAAAACCTCGCTATGAACAACATAAATACTATAACATAAAACACAACCAGTGGTACACCTACTTCAAAGACTATTAAGAGAAGAAAAAACTAAAAACTTATTTACAAATAGTGCGGCCCACATAATTTTAACTTACATGAAATCAACCGGTGGCTAGAAATGAGTCAGACGCCCCCGTTCTATAGTTCGATTTTAAACTGAGAATTTAAAGATTTAACATCTGAGTATTTTCGAAGCAACATGCGTAAACAAAGTAAATGAATTATTATCATACCGAGTGCGCCAAGTAAAGACAATTCTTTATCAGGCACACCAGAGCATGGTACAGAGATAATAAATATTTAATCAGCAAATAATTATTTCAAACTGAACTTCAATAAACATATAAATAATGAGAACATATTTATACAAATATTTACATATTTGCGTGCATAGAAATAAAAAAAGAGCTTATAAACAAAACATGGTGTGTACAGGTACACTGAAGTGCCAAAAATCGTGAAACAACAATATACAAATATCCAGATGGCAGCAGCATTGCGTAAAAAAAGTAGAAATTGGCTGTGCATTGTCAGGTTTTTCATTTGTACTCTTCGTGATTCATTTGAAAAGTTTTCTGACGTATTTATGGGAATTAACGGACTTTGAACGCGGAATGTTAGTTGGAGCAAGACGCAAGGAGCATTCCGCTTCGGAAATTGTTTGGAAATCAGCATTCTTCGATCAACGGTGTTCAAGAGTGTTCTCACATAACCGTGAGGAAAGCGCTATAAAATTTGGTGTTGATGGGATTTGGCAGCAAAAGACCGACTCGAGTGCCTAACTAAAAACACGCCATCGGTTACAGCGCCTCTGCTAGGCTCATGAACATATCAGTTGAACCCTAGATGACACGAGAAATTTTGCTTAGTCAGATGAGTCACGAATCCATTTGGTAAGAGTTAGTGGAAGAGTTCGAATGTGGTGCAAATCCCATGACGCTATGAACCCAAGTTAACAACAAGACACTGTGCAAACGGATGATGGGTCTATAATAGTGTTGACTGTTTTTATGTCTCGAATATCTTGAGAAATATCCTGGTTAATCCCTGGGCATGAGTTGGCGAGCTAAACTGCCATTATAAATTACATCGATCATATATATGTAGGACTTTCCAGCTAATTATTAAAGAATTAATTTTATTTTCCAATGTACTGTAAAAACAGTTCCTCCGATACTCGATAGATGGCACCATGAATCAGAGTCATGTGATAGCTCATGCAGCGCTACCTATTCCAGAACTAAACTGAGCGACCTTTCGTTCTCGCTCTCTTTCCTCCACTTTTCTGATTTTCTTCTTCGCATTAACCGCGTCGGAAGTAAACTCCGAATGCCAGAGCACGTTCCAGCGCCCTTCGCCAGTAAGGGTTAAATGAGACAGCCATCTATTTTGTTCCGATGAACTGGTCAATTTGAATATAGCATTTTGTACATATTTTCCCTTCCTCATCTCTCCTAATAAACTTAAGTAAAACTACTGCAAGCATCGTCATTAAATTTCTACAAAAACAACACAAAATCCGGTAATGGAATTACCCCCCCCCCTCTAGACAACCAGTCTTTTGCATAAGAGCAAACCCTCGTAGATTCGGGATGTACAATCTCATCCCCCCACTGTCTGCATATATGATCGAAAGGTTAGTTTGTGTACATGCATTGGCAACTTTTCATACCAATTCATGCATTGGCAACTTTTTCGCAGCTTCGTAGTGGCTTCCGAGTTGAATGCTTCTTCAGGGAACTTCCAACGACTTGTTGCCACAATTCTACATAGAGCTTTTATATTTTACCGTGTTACCTTGCAAAAGGCGATTTAAAGCGATATTAAGAGTTATCTCATGGTTTTTGGCATTTAATGTACTATACAAGAAGAAAATAAATATATATGTTATAAACATGAAAAGAGACTAAATCAAGTCAGTTGGGCTTAGGAGTACCTGTCAATTTGATTTAGCTTTTATTACACCAACTTTAAACTTGAGATTATTTCTAGTCACCGAATCAACAATTTTACCGCGGCCTTCAGACTTATCTAAAAAAGAGAACCAAAATTGTTGTTTTTTTAAGTTTAATATGATTTTTTTCCAAATGGTATTTCACTTATTTCATGAAATTTATATTTTGCTTTTTAAAAACAAATAGAAACTTAACAAACTTTTCAATGAACGAGTATTTTTTTTTTTTTTGAAGGAAAAAAAATAAGAAAAAATACATTCTTGAAATGTGTGTATGATTATTTAACTTTGATCTACTATACTATTATTTAATTTTTTTATTTTTCGTATTCAATTTTTGACTATCATTGTTCTATTTGAATCATACAGTTTTTTCAATTTGTGCGATAATTTTTTTTAGTGTAATTATAAATTCGGCTTCGGTTCATATGCGCATGCGTCAAATATGTCACGAAAGCTTCGATCGTAATTTCAAAATTCAATATTTCCTGATCTTAACAGTGAGAACCACTCTGCAAGAAAATTTGAATTCAAGTGTCTTACACGAAAAATCTAAACATGTCAAAGTTCTGATATGTTGCAATTCCTTTTTCCCTTCGTAGAACTATAATTAATAATTTACATTTCTCGTAATAATACTAATTTTTTCCCTATTTTTTAGTGTTTTTAGTATTGAAAAAGAATTATCTTTTGGCTCAATAAACATAGAAAAGTTTTTTTACCCTTAAAAGTTTAAAACATCCATTTCACACGAGAAGGGATCCATTCTCCATTAAAAAATTTTTTGTTTCAGAGCAATATAAGAAAAAGAAAGAGTCTAGAAAACACTGAAGAAAAGCCATATCATTTTCCAAAATCTGGAGAAATTAATTCAATTCAAGAAAGCCGTAGAATATAAAATGAGAAAATAAAAACCCTCTCACGCAAAGATGCAAAAGGGTTCTACACGTACTCTTCACGTTACGTCCCAATTTATTTTGTGTTAGGATTTAATTTCCAGTTCAAGCACGTGGAGGAGAAACGAGCTCATATTCCGTGAAATTTGAAAATGAAGGATCGCTCTCACATATCTGATATAATTGTTTCTCGAGGAAAAACGGAAAAGTAGAATTTATCCTGTAATGTATTATTAGTTTACTACTGAATAATTAATTGCATAAATTATAAGATACACATCCTTTGGGAATTAATAAAGATTCAAGGAAATTGTGTTGCGAAGAATAATAAATGTCTAAACGTATGACAACACTCCATCATTATTTATCTACATAGCAATCTTAAAGTCTAATTAAACAGTTAATTTAAAAACTCCAATTCATGATTTGCAAGAGAACAACAACACACTTTATTATCTATCAAAGAATATACAAGAAATAGATCGCTCTCTCCAATCCCTCTTAATTCATTTAATCCTATTTTATGTTTAAATAATAAAATCAGCGTACCAAACCACTCGCTCTGAATCAAATACTTCTTAACACCAAATTCGACTTTTATTTTTCTGGTTCTAAGTTATTTCCAACTCTTTCAATATAAAAGATTAATTTCAAAGATTCATTTCTATCTACAACATCTATCAGCTTGTAGCTATACTCTACCTCTCTTCGCTTTCCTTTCAATTCTATTTGGCTTATATATAGCTATCTCTAATTCAATTCACTACACTTTTTATCTTCATCTAAAGTACCTAATCACGTTTCGTTTGGTTAGCAAGGAGTTATAATTGTATGCTTTCAAATTATCAAGAAGTCCCCCGAGGTTATTGAGAGAAAATCGTGAATAACCCAACGTTACGTACAGCGAATTGATACGTATCATAAATATGCCTCAATTTTATATTCTTGTATTATATTAACAATGTACTCTAAATGAGCAGGTTATGTTAAATAATAAAAAAAAAGATTCCCTAATTTCTTTTTGCAATAATTTATTTTAATTAATTTAAATAATATAGATTACAGTTGAAATAAAAAAAAAAATCGTGCTTGTTATATTTAAATTTTTTATGCAGATTAACATTATTTTCCAGAGGTAGAATAATTATTAACATTTGTTTACAGTGCCCGTGGACATATCTATTCGCTTAGGAGATCTCTGTACCCTTCCACTTTGGAATTTGTGTGTGGAATAAAATCGCCGCTTCATACGTACGGTACATAATCTTTTCTGTTGATTCAATAGCCGAAATTATTATCTCAACTATTGGTCCCTGGTGATCCCAACTGGAAAAGAAATCACACCTGCTGCAAAGATGCGACTTCTGGTGTCGCTGTGTTTTGGGTTCACAAGAGATCCAAATTTTGTAAAATTAAGTCTTGAAAACCTCAAAGCTCATATTACAACCAGATTCCCCCGAGTATTTCTCTTGAACTTTCCTTTACGGGGCTTTGATATAATGTTATTTAATTTGAAAATCTCTGTGAATGAACCGTGACTTGTGTAACAAAGAATAAATATAATAAATGTGGTGAATAAAATTGATCGGATATAGCCTTTTTTAACTGCGAAGAGTTTAAAGTAAGAATAAGAAGAGAGAGTAAGACAGAGCAGAAAATTCGAACAACAACATTAGACTTGTTCTCCACTGACAAGAAATAGGTTATAGAACTAGACGTTTAATGTGAAGTGATTAAATGGGAACCGACATTTAATCGGATCCAACTTACAAGTCTTACTACTGCCTCGGATCCAATCTGTATTTGTAAGATAAGTATAATTTTCTATATTAATCTATAGGTACGGGCTCAAGAAGGGTTGTGCATCACAGTCGTAATACCGAAACTGATTTTTCACTATTCTTAAAACAAGAATAAAATTAAGTTAAAGGTTTGACTATCTAATTCTTTAGACCAGGGATGGCCAGCCCGCAGAACGCGTGCCACAATGTGGAAGGGTGGAGTCCTATCAGTGATACGCGAAGAATGTTTGAAATTTTTTTAAGGTACCTGAAAAATAATTATGTCATCTCAAGGAATTTTGACGAAATCCGTAAAAACTCTTTTCATATGCTACTGAATCAATTGCCCGGGATTACGTCATTGTCTGATACCAGTACAACGATACGATAGACAAAGTGATCAAGGGACGAAACCAATGGATTTAGTTACCTTGCTTTGGCGAGTTGTCTATTGGTACTAGAGCGAAGGTGACACCTTGTTTTGATGGCTCAATTGCTTTAAAACCGCCAAAAAAAGACGTTAAACTTTTTTAAAAGTTTTCTTAAATTGTGTTGTTGTGAGTCGTCTGAAATTTTTTATTTTTAATATGTAAACCTTTGCCATCGAAAAGAAAATCTAAAGAGGATATTGATTTTAATACTGTATGGGTAGAGCACTTTTTGTTGCATAAAAAGCATTGGCACTAATAAGGCAACAAAATTACGAGCTCCGTCTCCAAAGCCCTCATGTTGCTTCTGAGTGCGGCGTCAATAAAACAGTCAATCAATCAGTGAACCGACATGTATTTAGTAATACCATCTGTCTCCAAAAACAGGTACTTTTTGAACCACCCTCATAATTATTTACCTTTACGACAATTTTAAATAATTACAAATCAGCGTACCTATTGCACATAAAGAGAGAGACAAGTATATATAATTATCTGAGAATGATTTTATAAATATCTTAATGCTGAAAAACATGTTACATATTTAAAAAAATGTAACTACTACTTATAGATTAATAATATTTTTAAATTGTTCATGTAATATTATTAAAGATATTTTTAATCGCAATCTCGTACATTTTTTCGTTTACGACTCTTTATTGGTCTCAGATTAGACAAGCTTCTTGCAGCACACGGCCTAGAAAAGATTGCTTAAAATCTTTAAGAAACCAATATGAAATAAGAGGGGGACTAAAAAAAATGTCTGTTTTTCATTACAGATTTCGTTTCTTAGACAAGTTGGTGTTACCACTGTGTACTATCACCTGCTAAACGGTGCCTAAGCAAAATTGACACTGATTCATAGGTTAGTTTTGACTGCTGCTGCGCCGAAATGTCTGTGTTAATGAAATCTAGAGATGTTATTATGACGACTTTTAGAATGCGAAAGGCATAATATTCAATGGTTTCTTAGAAAATGGAGAAACGATCACTATACAACACTGCAGTGAGTTATATGAGATGTGGCTATTAAAAGACGAGATTGACGCTGTAAATTGCTTTATTTTAATGTCATATATAATTACTTATTATCATCTTCAATATGCACCCCTCCTTTATTCCTACAATGCTAATAGCGAGTCTTCCACTGTTCGAAACAGTGCTGGAAGTCTTCATGTGTCAGATCCTTCAGGACGCGTGCCGCTTTCTCTTTCACAGGTTCAACGACTCAAATCTTGATCCTTTTAATGCAGAATTCACTTTAGGAAACAGATAGATGATCCGGCGAATAAAACGGATGGTCTAACACAGGGATGTTGTACTTGGCTAGAAACCTCTTGACAGACAAAGCGGAATGAGCCGGCGCATTGTCTTGATGGAAAAATGCCAATTTGCCAATTCTTACAGTCTCAGCAATCGTTCGAATGTTTATCCAACGATCAGATTGCATCATATTACCGATTGTTTCGAAATTTTCATCCGTTTCTGACGTGGAAGGGTGACCCGTGCGTGAGTCACCGTCTTCTCGGCCATCTTGAAAACGCTTAAACCACTAAAAAACACGTTCCCCCGATAAACATTCATAGCCGTATACTTCTTCCAATAATTTACATGTTTCAGTTGCAGGTTTTCTAAGTTTTATTTGAAATTTCACAACAATTCGTTCCTCACTTGAAAAAAAATAATTCGATATAAAAACCAACGTTTTTAAAAACAACGTTTTTATATGGTGGCAAAGTTTATTAGAGAAAATTATTGAAATATTAGTTAAAACTGTTAGTTATTTTTAACTTTAAAATTTACTTAAAAAGAGACATTTGTGAGAGTATTAAAAAATTCATAATACTCATAAAATCAAAACATGCATTTGAAAGTTTGTAAGTCATTCTATTAAAAAAAAAGAATGGGAACCAGAATTCAGAAAAAATTGTGATAAGACATGGCGCCAAATATTGGAAACTTTCTTTCTTGCGAATGATTACTGACTAAAAGTCAGCAACCCTTACTATCTCGGAGATAGTAAAGGGGAGATAGTATCTCCCATTTGTGAGTACAAAAGGTTTACGATACTCATGCTGCGTGAGGAGTGCCCGGTGCTTCCAGAGGGGGAAAGAAATTTTTTCCTCAATCCTAAAAGCGCCTAGAGGAAAGAATATTTTGACTTATTAAAATTATTGAAATTTTAGTTAAAACTTGTCGCAATCGTCTAAATATTGCATTGTTAGGCGAGTGCGAACGATTCCCAAAATTTCAAAGCTCTAGCTTGATGGGAAGTTGGTTAAATTAACGATCGAAAATTTGATGACACACACACACACACACACCAAGTGAAATTCAGAAAAACGTTGTAAAAACTAACGCGATCGAAGGCTACGGCTATACGGATTTGTTAACAGAAGTGAGAAAGCTGCATTCGAACGAGAAAGCTTCACGCTAAACAGCTGTTGATCGCTTGTGTTTGGCGTATGCGTATTTTTGCTGTAGAAGCGTCAGTCTCGTTATTTAAAAGCCACCTCTCGTACCATTATTACTACCTGGTACACAATTGCTCACTCCTAAATTCTTCTCTCCCAGGTATTTTTAACCAGCCTCGTATTTCTATTATTGCATCCTCTTTTATTGAAGAAATCAATTACAAAATTAGGGAAGTTAAAGATTTTGTAAAAAACATGTAATTTTCATTTACTTTCAAACGCATTAATTACCGGTTCCCCTTACACGACATTTCTCACAATCGAGCCTCCATAATCTACTCTATGCTCAAAATAACTCTCTTTTATCACTAGTAAATTTATGCACCCTCTGAGATTTCAAATGCCGAGTTGTGTCGAATCTATTTTGATCAATTATTACTGAGGGTGTGGTTTCAGTAAACATTTTATATCGAACACATCGTTTGAACCCCCGCCCCTGTCTGACACGAAACATGCATTTCGCATTTTAGGTATGAGAATTATAAGTTGCGCTATAAACTATGCTTTTAATTTATGAATCGCTTACAGTAAATCTCGAAGATAATGTATTCTATACGATCACAGAAAGATTTAACGTATATCATATTCCTTCTGTGAATGTAATATCAATTAAAGAATTTGAAATGGATTAGAATATATAATTAAAGAAATGAAAAAGAATGTAAAGTATTGTGAATTTATGACATTATCAAAGTTATGGCAAAAATGGCGAATTTTCTTGCTAAAGTGATGCAAATTGAGAAGAAATGGTTCGTAGGGAAGATTAATGTTGGAGTGCCTAGCTCTGTTGGGCTTTAAACTCCTATCTGAGTTCAACTTGATAATTCCGTGTGCCCATGACAACAAGGTGGATGCTTGCGGTAAAAAGTTAAATGTCTATCGGTAAAAAATGTAATTAAATTCAGGAAGAAAAATAAATTTAAGAGTTAATGAAAACGTGGTGAAAGAGAATTTTATTGACGTTGGGGTGGGATAGTACAGGGAGAATGACCACTGACCAATCAGGAAGCAGGAGCTCGGTTTGGTCGGTTGTTTGAACGATGCTCAGTGGAAACCTGTCGTCTTTTTCACAGGGATCCAGACGCAGGCTTCCTATTGGATGTTGGTGGGGTGGGGTGAGGAGATATTTGAGCCGCTCAGAAGCCAATGCGGTTAAGTCCATTTTTTGATATTTTCTGATTTTTGGAAATTTTAATGAAATAAATACTAATCTTCTTAGTTATTAAAGGATTTACTTTTTGGTTACTTTTTTCTAGGTTAGACAGCCCTTTTTTTAATAGCTTCTGAATATATTGTATAATAATTTCAGAAGCCATTGTGAATAAGTCCACCTTTTATCAATAATTTTTACATAAACTTTGAAATAAAAATTAAATTCTTCTTCTTCTTTCGATATTTGTTGGTAACACTGAAAAACAAGAAATTCATAGTAACTGTAACCGTTACTTCTAATTAGAATTGTTTGAGTTTTATGCATGGGCGTCAAAACACAAAAATATTACATTTACTTAAATTTCTTATCTTTTTTAGCTGCCAAACGGTATAAGTCCTAAAAGTTTTAAGAGGCTGTCATTATTTCAATAAATACTTACGTTTATATATTTACACATCCTGTACATATCTTGTTTTTTTGCAGAGTTTACACCTCGAAAAAAGACTTTATACACTTTTCTAATTAAATTAATAAACCAAGAATTTTAAAAACTAATGTATCAAAAAACATTAATTTTCTCAATTTTTGTGTTTTGGACTTAACCGCATTGGCTTCTGAGCGGCTCATTTAAGGACAGAGAAAAGTTCAGATTCTTAGTGGATAAACGAAACAACTCATCAGAGGGGGTAAGTGATCTTATATGTATCAACCAGTGTGAGTTAAATCTAGAGAATGCCTACCATAGAGTAGATTTGTTAAATGGTGCAAAAGCTTGTGAAACATACTGCGACCAACTTGAGCAGTTAATTTACACATACACTAGGCAAAATTCTGACTCTGACCTAGACATGAAAACTCATTAGTGAAACACAGCACATGATTATTCACACGTGCTAGGAAGTCTAACAAGCTCTTATCCGATGAGCTCAAATATTACCTTCAACAGATACCAGAAAACGTTAGGCAGCAGCCTATAACCCCCCCCCCCTCCCAAGGGAGAAAAAAAAAAAAAAAAAAAAAAAAAAAAAACTAAAAAAAATTAAAAGAAATTTGGCTTCTCCCATTTTGACAAATGATGAGTCAAAAAAATCAAAACACGAGGAAATCTCAGAGGTTCGGATAATGACTCCGAATCAAAATGCACTCCATCCCCTCCTCGTCCAGTGGTGAGAGCGAAAATGAAATTAACGCAAATGATGCCCCTCCCCTGCTTGCATCCGTGCAATCGGATGACAAACATGAAAGCGGGTCGGAAGATAATGATGGTTTTACTGTCGTCATTAAAAAGAAGAGAGTTCCTCCAATTTTTATCGACGAAAGCATAAATACTCCGGAATTGCTGAAAGAGTTAAGCGAAAAGACCGGCACAAAGGTGCCAGAGAAATGGCTCCTCAAAAACAACACTCCGCTCAACAGATTACCACTCAAAACAACAGCACAATAAATCCTCCTCTTGTTGACACCATGTCACAATTATTAAATCAAATGGGCACCATGCTCCAAATAATCCAGAGCCAGCTGACTAGCCTCAAATAATGTCTATTACACCAAATTTTAGCTGCCCTACAATTTTAGTTGGAATGCAAATAGTCTCTAAAGACAAATGGACGATCATCAAACCTGATCCTGATATTACAGGTATCCAAGAAACTCACCTTCGTCCTTCGAATACAGTTAAAATTCCAAATTACATTTCTCACAGAAGTGACCGTCTTAGCCATAGGGGAGGAGGCACTGCTACTTTTTCAAAAATACTATTAAACATTTTCCTTTAATAATTAATACTCAAACTTTTGAGAATACTTCCATTAATATTTGACTGCAAAATATTTCATTCATCACTGTCTTTATCATTTACAGACCTCCCCATGGTATCATCAACACTGTTGACTTAGATGCCATCCTCGTCCCAAATCATTAAGTTATTCTTTTTGGAAACTTTAATGCCAAACACCCCTGCTGGAACCTTGGCAGGGCAAATAGAAACGGTACTGTCATTTTCAACTGGGCGGCTGCCTCGGCACTTGATATCATAACTCCTGATCAACCAACGCACTTCCCTCACAGAGGTCCACACAACTCCATTCCTGATTTCGCAATCGCCAAAACTCTAGCTCACTCAGTTATTTTTTCTTTAAACGAACCTAGCAGTGACCATAATCCTATAATTATTGACCTCTTACTCAATAATATTCTTCCCCCTGAGTTGAGAACTCACAAAATTACCAATTGGCTTAAATTCCAAAAGGTCATATACCAACCCATGCTTGGGAATCCCAAATTGAATCAAATAAAATTGACGAAGCAATAAATAACTTTAACTCTTTTGTTACTCAAGCAATTACTTGCTTATCCGTAACTACAGTTATTAATACCCCCCCCCCGCCTTAGGCTCCCTCAAAATATTAGAAATCTCATAAAAACTAAAAATAGGATCAAAAAACTTTGGGATCAAACTCGTTACCCCCCTCCCCCTATGAAAGGGAAGTAAACACTCTTCTCGACAAATTCGAAATTTAATTCAGGAACATAAAAATAGAAGCTGGAAAATTTTACTTGAAAATCTAAGCCCAGGGGATAATTATTTGTTCAATTTGAACAGAATCATCACTAGAAAAGCCTATAATTTTCCACCCTTCAGTGACCGGAGTGGAATGGCTTACTCAGATTTTGAAAAATCTGAAGCTTTTAAAGAAACTTTGGAAGCTACCTTCCAAGAAAATGCTCACCTTTATTCAGACGAAAAAATTAAGGAAGTGGAAAGAGTTGTTTCTGATTTCCTCGAAAATAATCACACTTTTCCCCCCCCTTGGCCACCCCAAATGAAATCAAGCAAATTATTAGAAAACTTATCAATAAAAAAGCCCCTAGTCCTGATTCAATTCCAAATATTGTTTTAAAATATCTTCCTGATAAAGCTGTTACAAACTTTACCAAAATTATAAATAAATGTCTTATGTCCAATTATTTCCCTAATAAATGTAAAGAAGCAAATAATGTGATGCTTCCCAAACCGAGGAAAAATCACAAATTTACACAAAATTATATACCTATTAGTCTATAATGTGCCACTGCTAAGATTTTCAAGAAAATATTCTTAAAGAGAATTAAAAGTCATAGTAATGAAATAAATTGCGCTCCTCCGGAGCAGTGTGGATTCCGCGAGGGTCACTCCAGTATTCACCAATTAATTAGTCACCAACATCATTAATGAAGGTTTCACCCACAAATATTTCACCATTGGTAGGATTTATAATTTGTTATGATGTGTCTGAGCTGTTTGCTTCCAGATTGGACAAGCGTATGTTATGATTGGGCGCAGATATTGCGTATAGACAAGCATCTTGTATTTAAAGATAAAGTTGAATTCCGACATGTTGGGGAGATTAGTTTTTTCGCGGTAGATCGGAATTTATCTTGAATGCGTGTTACGTGTTGCTCTAAAGGGACGTGTTTATCAAGTATTAAGCCAAGTAATTGGAGGTATCTGCCCCAATTGATGTGGTCTGAAAGATTGCCACATAGCATGCGGTCGAAAAGCCAAAACGATTGAAAAATCTGACGGCCTCAGAATTATGTAACACTCTGTATAATTTAATCCTGTTGACTTTCACAAGCTTTTATTTAACTTTCTTCGTTATTATGTAAGTATAAGTCTTTCCAGTTCAAAATTTGTTCTCGAATTTTAATCCAGTTTTTATTATCCAATTCAGCTCAAATTTCTCATGCACTTATAACTCGAATGACAACACAATGGTGGCTAAATGATGGCTCTCGAGCTGCATGCGGCTCTTCGAGATGTTTATTGCGGAAAATATTTTTTATATTTTAAATATCCCGAATTGCATAAATACATGCAGCCATTGGAAATGATTCGTATATTCTGCAGTTCCACCCGGCTCAACCTTCGTAAAAATAGTTGTTCTAATACTAATAGACTTGTTCCGACATCGTGTAGGCCGATTTCGGATCCCAATCATTGGTGTATATAATTCAAGGCTTCAAACCGGAACTGAACCGAAAACCGTTATTTTGGTTGCACTCAGAGCTGAACCTATAAATCAATATCGGTTTATTTCTGTTCGATACATGTTCAGTCATTTTGTTCTGTAACATATGAGGAAAACCACAAAATGTTTTAGTGTAAATCTTAAATTTAGTAAATTTCACTCATCATAAAACACGAATTTAAACTTTTAAGCAAATTATCTAATTCATATTTTGTGAGTCATCCATTTAGCTTTTTTTTTTTTTTTTTTTTTTTTTTATCTATCTCCACGTCATAAGTTTAGTTCGGTTTTAGTCTTCTCGAAAACCGAACTAAACTCAAACCAGCTGGTCGAATTCTCGAAATATCTGCGGTTCTCATTAGTTATAAAACTAAATTTGAAAAAAAACGTACTAAACGATTTTGAAGAGAGATTCAAAACCTTAGAGGCATTAAAACCAAGTGTTACATTTTTATTGAATCCGTTTGAAATTTGTTTTACAAAATAAATGGATAAATTAATAAACACTTACTTCCCGAAACAGCAGCAAGAGAATTAGATTTAATAGAGATGCAAGATGATGAAATGTTCCATAATTCGGATAAATCAGTTAATGTGTTTTAAAAATGTGTACCAAAAACTAAGAACAAAATTTTTAAAAATGCAGGACATATGAATGATCGTCATATGATGTTAAAACATTGTACTCTATTATGAAGCTTATTAAATCCAAGTTCCGTCCAAAGTTGACCAAACAGCATCTTGAAGAATTCGTTAGAAGTTCAATTTCTAATTATAAAAAATTAGTTTCCACATTTCAAACGCATTTACCATGTAGTAGCGAAGTGAAAATAAAAAACAATTTTGATACGTATGTAAAAACTATCAACATAAATACATTACGATTATGAATTTTTTTTTCTACCTAGAACTTTAGGAGTGGTTACCAAGATTTTAAGGTAGGTATTTGTGATTCTTGCTGCCAATTCTGCTAATATTTTCAAGCAGATGACGGATTAGGAGGAGGAAACTCAGGGGTCCAGGCTTTGCATTTAACAATATCCAATTAAATTGAAATTTTGCACACATATATAGCAAGTGTAATTAATTTTCAGTTTTACATTCCCAGACAAAACTAATTAAACAAATATAGGTAAAAAAAACATTTTTATATTCAAGCTTTTATTCAAAAATAGGCTAAATGATATAATAACAATTTTTTAAAGTAAAATAATGCATAATTTAATAGAGTTTGAGGCAACGATAAAAAATAGCAAACTCTTACATAAAAACTCCCGTCTACCCGCCCTTTTGATTTCATCAGCTTAATGTTAATCCTATGGAATTTCGACTTTAATTCTCACATTTTTACCATTTGATCTATTTGAATGCAATAAAGTACAACTGAGAGATCAAAAAATATGAAAGGCTTCTGTGGAATTACTTTTTTCTTCCGATTATTAAAAACATTTTTAAAGACCGGGAAACCCATAAACGAATCCTCAAAATAGGGGTAAAAATATTTTTAAAAATCAGAGGGAAAAAGAAATTCCGTACAAGCCCTCATTATTTCTTGCTTTTTCAGTAGTTTTTTAATCACATTCACATAGATCAAATAGTAAAGATTTGAGAACGAAAGTCGAAATTCCACAGGATTAACATTAAGCTGGCAAAATCAAAATGGCCGGCAGACGAGAGTCTCAATACGGATGAAAGAAAAATCAACTGATGTTGAAATCTAATGCTTTGAAATTATATATATTCAATGTGTAAATTAAAATTTTTTTTCTCCCAGATGTTAATAGAATATAAATATATAAATTACTAGGATATATATGAATTATATTATCAGGGTTCCTTAAATATAGAACATCAAGTAATTTCCCTATATTAAAGGAATAATTTAAGCAATTTATTCAAGTTTATCATATTTATTTTTGTGAGATCACCTTTGTTTTAGTGATAGTTTTTTTTAAAGTACTTTAATTTCATTTCATTCGAACTTGGTAACTATAGTTTATGTACTTCTGTACATAATTTTATTCGAGCGCTTTAGAATTCCATTTGACACATTATTACTTGAGGTATTTTTCGCATCAAAACTTGATAAATAAAAAAATAATAAAATTTGATCTTTAATCAAAATACTTATTTTATTTATAGCGTGACTGAAATTTAAGTATACGTATGCATTTATAGCCCTTATTTACAAGTTTTTTTTCTTTCTAAATTGTCCAAGTGAGAAAATGTTTCTGAAGCTTTTCTTACTTGCACATTACTCTAGACTATATAATGAGTTTTAAGGACAGGAAATGTAAAATAAATTAAGTGATGACAATCGATGGGATATGTGTCGCTAAGGAAACAAAAGCAATTCATCTTTTTTTTTTTTTTTTTAAGAGTTTAGATAGGATATAATTTCTTTTTCTTAAGGTTAGCAGAAGTAATATCTGCCAAGCGATACGCTAAGTCGAAACCAAAGTGAAAAAAATGCTAAATTTTGTAATTAGCTAACTTGGTATCCGGATATATAACCATCCGGTCTTTTTACTAAGCATTTATATAATTTCCGAGAGAAGCATTTCGTAATTGTAAAGAAATACTCTTATTTAATATATAGCTACCATGCATTCATGGAATATTTCTACTTTACATATATTGCCGCCATTAAACAAACCTGTTAGAATATAGCTACATCTTAAGAAGTATTTATTCATGAAAAATATACATGTTCTAATATTTTCACATCGTTTCCTTATTCATATTTAGGCTGGAATATTACTACAGAATCTATTCTGAAACAAACCTCAAAAATTGGTGTAACAGAATAAAAAAAATAAATTGCCAAAAACTCACCTTAATCTTACTTTTTATAATCGAAACGTACATTCTACTCGAATTTTAAATTATTCTGTGAATTGTTTTAAAAACTGACTGCCAAAAACGTTGTTTTAATTCAAAAGACAAATTTAGAAATTTTGACATATTCCACAGACGATAATATTCTCTATAAAAATTTAAAAAAATCCCCATGTTGCAATTTAACATTGAATTATTTAATTAAGTTTTGTGCCACTCATATTAATAAATTTTGCATTTCCTTTTTGCCATCACAGAAATAAATTTGTTTATTCCTTTTTGCCACTCATTGCATGAAATTATTTTGTTCCGTTTTGCCACTCATTGCATGAAATTATTTTGTTCCGTTTTGCCACTCATTGCATGAAATTATTATGTTCCGTTTTGCCACTCATGTCAATATATTTTATACTTCCGTTTTGCCACTCATGCCATAAAATTCTTTAGTTCCGGTTTGCCACTCAAGCCAATATGTTTCATATTTCCGAATTGCAACTTACGGCATAAAATTCATAACTTCCTTTTTTCATCATAAAAAATAAATTCCTTTTTTCCTAATTCTTAACTGAATAATTTCATTTATTCTGTTTGATCATCATCAGGATAAATTTATCTCTTCTGTTTTAAATCAAAACAAAAAAAAAATTCTTTTTAAACTTTTCTAGTTTAGCTCATATGATTAAAATTTCTTCCTTATCATGCTAGTAACTGTTGATCAGAAGGGCAAATATTAAAAAAATATATAATACAAGTCTTATTGATTTTTTAAGCATTTAAAAGAAAATCTTATATCTGTAAAGTTCTATAAGATAATACAAAAAAAATCGTTTGACTACGAAATCTATTGATGTTTAAACTAAACAAATCAAATAATATTTGAATTAAAAATCGTATTTTTGAGATATTATTGTAATCTAAATATATAATTAAATAGAATATGAACTCTCTATATTTTTATGGTTCCTTAGGCAAGCAATATCAAATTAATTTCACTAAAGAATAAAATATGCAATTTATTCCAGTTTATCAAATTGATTCTTTTTATAAGATCACGTCTATTTTCGTTAACATAAACTTTTAATGGATGTATTTCAATTTCCAATTTTAATCAAATTCAATAACTTTAGTTTTTGTATTTCTTTGCTTCTTTTTATTTAAACACTTGTAAATATTCGTTAAACTGCGCCATTACTTCGAGGATTCGTCTCCATATTCATCGACGAGTTACAAATTTCGATGGTTAAAACTGATTTGATAAAATTAAGATTTAATTATTTTTACTTTGTTTTATGTAATATTGCGCATTATACAACACATTTTTGACATCTTGAAAATACTTTGAATATTTGAGATACATGAATGTTCGAAATAATTTATGTTATTTAGAATTTTATGAACATTTTCATAAAATGGATTGCTAGTAAAAATATATCACTTAAATATGTTTCAAAACATACATAAACAAATTGATAAATATATCTCTCTAATTAATAATCAGTAATAGTTAAGTATTTAACTCAGTATTAAATTTTAACATTATATATATTTTTAAAAAATTCTAGTCCAAACATATATTAATAAGCGTAAAAAATGGCTAATGAAAAGAATAATAATACATAATACTACATACTGACAAATTGTCAGTGTTTTAAACTTCAGATTTGAACAGATGATGTTTTTATTCAATTTGTACGCAAATATAGTACTGAAAAATTAGAAAGTGAATTGCAAGAAATTATAATTCACAAAATTTTCCAGCACTGAATATGAAAATAATTTTTTGTTCTATTCCGTCATCGATTCTAAAATATGTCTTCAATTCTTAATTTTATATTATGAAAGGTTATTTATTAAATTACAAGAAAGTGAAGAAAGGGAAGTGATCGGGGAACTCTCTTTTTTTTCATCCACTTTCTTTTAGAAATATAGATTAAAATGAAATTAAACGAATATTTTTGGTCGTTATTCTTATTAAATGACGAGTTTTTAGGTTTGTTGGGGTTTCATTATTCAATTTATTTTCTTTAACTTAATATATGATTTATTCTCGATTGATAATAAAGAGATAGTTTCTATTTATTCTTACGTTAAACAATTACTTGAATTATTCTTACTGTACCAATCTACATCGTTCTACTGCAGATTTTATTTGTTCATGTTAAATTCAAATACAAATTTTTTATACATTCTCTTCGAAGGAAAATTCCAATACAGGGGTAAAATTTCTGAATAGTTAATATTACTCAAAGTTATTTTAAATTATTGGCTTATTATCATAGAATGTAACTTTATTTTTTTATTTTTAAGAACAGTTATTTCATTAAATATAAAAGCAGTATGAAGACAGTAAGAAAACTTCTTGGAAAGAAATTTAGAAAAACCTTAAAAGCTAAAACTAAAAGGTTTTTAAAAGAATTTCGTAAATTATTTACAATGGAGATTTATTTTGTTATCGAAAATATAAAAGTATCCCATCTTTAGATGCTAAAAGGAATTATGAAAGCTCTCTTAAATAAATAAAAAAAAATAATGATTTTTAAGAAAATCATTTCTTTCCGTACGGTTTTATGAGTGAAGGACAACACATTTTGTAAACCCAGAAGCAAATTTCCTAACAACATTTTCGTTAAAGTTGTTTGGGTTTTTCTCGAAAAATCTCCGAGTCACTCAGTCCACCCAATGGAAGTTTAGAGAGGGGGGGTGCCAGATCGAGTGTCGTCTTCGTTGCTTGACCAAGGTTCAAAACTGCGAAGCTCCTCACCAACAGTTCGCTTTGTAATACACATAGGTGTGTATTCCAAAAAGAAAAAATAAAATAAAAAAATACAAAAATTGGAAATATTAGAACTATGACGTCACAGTCTGTAAACACATTGTTAGCATTTATTTCCTTTTGAATTTCGAAATTATGTGTATTACCTTTTGTATCTTACTCCAACAAGTACTGACATATCTTACGCTTTATTGTGGTAAAAACTAAATTCTTTTTGCCAATAAATGCTGACTGCGATGGTGACTGTCCCCCGGAAGCCCAATTTGTAGCTCTTTAAGTGAGCTCGTCCCCTTGGGCATTCTATCAATAGCCCACGTATTGTTTCTGTGAGTACGAAGTTAATAAGCAATCAGCCAAACATATTAGTTACTCTTAAATACGAATAAAATTAAGTTAAAGATTGACTGAGTGATTACTTGGTGACCGAGCTAAAAATGATTTAATATGAATCAAATATACTAGGTATACAGTGAATGTGGGTCGTAGCAGTACGTAATTTCTTTCAGAATTACATTTTCTAGCTATCAGACTATATTTTTGAATTGTTCGCTTCAATTGCTACATCCCTCTTAACTTGATTAGGAATTGAAAAAAATATAAATCACAGCGGCAGTTTCTGAATTCTGACTGTCGCTTTCATTCCACGTATTCTTTTACGTCATAATTTTATTTTAAAATTTTCATAACTGGGTCAAGCTAAATCATGGTCGAATGAATTGAGAAAGTTATATTTGATTTGAAAAGATAAAGATTATGTGTGTAGCATGGAAGGAGTAAGTATTTATATTGTAGTAAGTATTCAATATTTTTTAAGCAGTAGTTTCCATCCTTTAAGCTACTAAACCTCCATAAAAAGAAAAATAAAAAATAAATTCAGTCTCGTCCCCTTTTTTTAATAGTTTTAATAATAGGCATGGTTTAAATAATGAAAACTTTATAACAAAAAAAATTGGAAGTTACAGTTAATCAAGTAATAATAAAGTTTTGTTACAGCATACAAGGTGTTGCTGTTAAATTACAAGACTCACACTATGAAACATTTTATTTTGAATTCATGCATATTTACTTATTATCACCTTCAATATACATCCCTCCTCTATCCCAGTAATGCTCCATGCCGAATCTTCCATTGTTCGAAACAGTGCGGGAAGTCATCTTCTGTCAGCTCCTTCAGGAAGCTTACCACTTTCTCTTTCACAACTTCAAATGATTCGAATCTTGTTCCTTTTAATGCAGATGTCATCTTAAAAAACAGATAGAAGTTACATGGCGCAAGATCCGGTGAATAGTCTAACATTAAGGTGCTTTACCTGGCTAAACACCTCTTGACAGACAATGCAGAATGACTTGTCCTTCCACAATTGGAGTCATTTTTTCCTTATTCTTTCACGGAGTTCAGCAAGAACGCGAAGGTAGTAATTTTGATCAGCAGTTTGACATTCAAGAACCCAGTGAGGATGCACAATACCTTGGATATTAGAAGGAAAAAAAACAATCATCTCATTGCTTTCAAATTTTATTTGTTCATTCGAACCTTTTTGGTTCTCGGTGAAGCTGGATGGTCCAATAAGTTAAGGTTATTTTCAACAGTATTCAAAGCGCCAGTACAAACATTTTTGCAAACTCTTGCTTTTAAGACGTGAGAATTTTAGGCACCATTTTGGCACACACTTTTTCTTGCTAAAATTGTTAGGTAAAGCTTGCCGCGTGGATTCTTTGTCAATTCGTACAGTCTCAGCGTGAATACTTAACTAACGATCAAATCGAACCGGAGTGCTGAATTTTTAAATATTTTCATCCGCTTTTGACGTGGAAGGGCGACCCGGGTGTGAATCCTCTTCAACTTCTTCTCAGCCATCTTGTAAACGCTTAAATCACTGAAAAACGTGATAAACATTCATTGTCGTACACTTCTTTCAATGAATTATAAGTTTCAATAGCGGATTTTCCAAGTCTAGTGTGAAATTTGTCACGAATTATTTTCTCTATTGTTATATTTATCATTTTCCCAGCGAAACAACAACAATAACAAATAGTAATGCGAGCCAAGGCTGTGGCTATACGGATTTGTTTACAGAAACTAGAGAGGCTGCATTCAATAGAGTGCTTCAAGCTAAACAGGTGTCCGTCGCTCACGTTTGGCGCATGCGTACTTCTGTACCAGCGTAAGTCCCGTTATTTAATAGCCACTCTTCATAAAATGTTTTTCCATAGTTTCGTCCTTTTTAGGGTATTGTTTTCCCTAAAGTCAACTACATCTATCACATCAAAATTGAATGCGAAGATCGTTGTTGTTTATTGGCACAAAGTTTGTCAAATTTTCTGTGCAATGCAGAAAGTGTCAGTCGTATCTTTTCCCGACAGCAAATGTTTTTATTAGTTATAAGCTTTCTCCTATACATGTAATTTTATAAATGGCTGCGTATAATTTCTCTTGTCAAATGTTCGATTTTACATCATTTTTCTTTTTTATTAAATATTTCTTGTATACTATGTGGCTGTGTATGGTACAATATGTACCATGAAGAGTTATTGTTATTAAAAATCAACCAACCAACATATATCGGTTTTTTTTCTCAATACACATTAACTTTTAAAAAGTTGCAGAAATGCATTGTATTAATTGATTGTTTTTATTAATGTCGCACTGAGAAGCAACACGAGAGCACCTCATAATTTTGAACCTCTTCAAGTAACGAGGACGACACCTGACCTAGCACCTCCTTCTCCTACCTTTCACTCCACAACAACGGGAGGACCTTGAGCCTCGACAGATTTAACATGAATCGGCTCCATTACAATGCGAGTCTTTAGTGGCATCAGAGCTTAAACCCATGACTGGACGGAAATAATGCTGGTCGTGTGCCCATAACTATGACCACCAGGCTACCGTCACCATTGAAAAAAAAAATCTGTTTATCAATATTCTATACATAAATTAAGAATTTTCCCATCCTGAATTTGTGTTGTATAACAAAAAATAACGTTGGTACCATGAATGATGAAATAACACTTAGAAAGATTTTTAAAAGATAACTAGCTATGAAATCATTTATGTTCTTCAAGTTCTGTGAATACCGCATAAAAAAGGTAGAAGTTATCGAATGTAAATATGTATGTACTATTTGAATTTTCTTTTAACTATTTACATGAAAATGATCAGCAAATAAAATTTTATTAGTAAAAAAAAATATAATAAAATTTATTAATAAAAAAAGAGTATCAAATAATGTGCATTTTTAGTATGTAAATAATATACATTATACATAATATTGTAAAACCTCAATTATGCTAAAGTATGGTACATTCTAGAAACAAAAGAGAAACAACAAGCTCAAAATAATCGAGATAAATTTAACGAAACGAGTTTCAATATGACAATGAATTTAAAAATACGCACTGCTATTTTTATGAATAAATATTTTTACTTATGCATTACTTTAATTATCCACATTTTTATTGTTCATGTTGATTTGCGTTCGTGAATAATTCATGGCTACCAAAATTATTCGAATAACATATTTATTTTCTGCAAAGAAGAACTTCTTTCTATAAGATTCTTATTTTTTCCCCTTGATTATTTATTTTTACATTGGCCTTTCCCTCTTTTGTTTAAAGCTATTGCTGGAAGTAAAACACAGTATCCAAGAAATCTTCTGCATTTGAACTTTTAAAAAATATGTATCATTTTACGAAAATTGTAATGGTGGGAAAACTTCTGTCGCAAAAAAAAATATTTCAAGATCTCTTGCTTCTCCTATTCGAAAACGCCTCACTTCATCGTCTTCGAGCCGTGTAGAGGCTCTGATACACATTAAATCTTCTCTAGGTCCCAAGTCCTCCCGATTGTTGCGGTGTGGAAGTTTGGAGAGGGGGATGCCAGCTCAGGTGTCGTCCTCTTACTTGACTGAAGTTCAAATTTATGAAGTCCGTCTCCAATAACCTTCATGTTGTATCTCATTGCGACGTTTATAAACAATCACACATCATCTCTCAATTTTTTCCATCCGAAAGTCAAAATCGAAGACAAAACATATTTTTTTCAAAAAATAATTGAATCAATGGAAAATATAATTTCACTCAAGCCTTTGTAATTTTTATTACTATTAGTTATCTATTGATTGATCGATTTCCACTCTCTCAGAAGTATTTCATTAATTCATATAAATACTCTAGTCTATATTTCAGCTGGACAGCAGAAATTCCAAAGGATTCACGTTAACTTCACGAATGGCTTGTAGACGAAAGCCTGAATTAAATCTATAAAAAAATGTAAAATTGTTAGATCAATCACGTTATACTGAAACAGTGTTTAGAGTAACAACATTAAATGAGCTTTTAGCGTACTTGCTTGTAAAATAGTCGTTTCTATTTACCAAAATTTTTAGATTTCAATTTTTGTAACAAAAACGTTTCATGCAATGCTTGAAAGTCCGAGTGTGTTTATATAGAATTGTAAACTTAAAATTTCTGAAACCATGTTCCTTATTAAATAATCGTACTTTTTTGTACAATTAATAAACAGTAAATGCGCCCAAAGTTCTAGATATTTCACTTTCATACCTTAGAACTATTGGATTCCCCAAAGATCCAGCAAACATCTTACAGTAGAATAAAAACAAAGTACAAGGGAGTATGTAAAAATATGTAATGACGAGATTAAAAAGTATTAATGACGAGAGTGGCATAAAAAGTACTTGTTTTGAAAGACAGATGACGTCCTTAAGGCAATTTATTGTTACCATTTTCATTTGTTTAACGGAACCGAAACAAATATGACATTGATTCATAAGTTAATTTAGATTTGGTAGTCATTTGCTGCCAAATCAAAATTTGATTGTTGACGCATCGAGTTATCGACGTCATTTTGCGTCACCGTCGACGATAAATGGATTCAACATTATACACCGGAAACCGAGCAACAATCAAAACAATGGGTTGCTCCCGGGGCATTTTTTCCAAAGAAAGCGAGGAGGATCTCGTCGGCCGGAAAAGTTATGACGAATAATTTTTGAGCTGCGAAAAGCATCGAGGGTCACGAATGCAGGTAACTGAGACTTAGCTGTCTAGTGAGTCGTGATGCTTACTAAAACCAAACAGTTTTCGATTATACGAACTCCATCCCTTGGATTTTCTAAGGATTTATTGAACGACTCTCGTATTTCTAAGAGACAACAGATATATATATATATATATATTTGGATAAAATTTGGTCAACATACTATTATTTTATCTTTATGTACATATATTAATGTTATGTTTCATTATGAACCTTTCATTATGTATGTATTGTAAATCACAGCTATTCTTGTTAATTTTTTGGTTTCAGGAAACAGTAGATTGAAGTAACCAATTCTACCATAAGGTTTAAATTATTATCCCGGGATATTGTGAAATTTTAATTATACTACAAGTAATCGAGATAGAAACTTTTTTTTTATTAATTATTATTTTTATTTGTTATTCTCCCGAGACATGTCTACATAGTCACCTTCCAGAGTTATATATTTCTCTTAGTACTTTTTGATCTTTCAAATACCGTCATTGTAGAACTCAGCAAATTTAATTCTTATATTCCCCCTTCTGCAGGTTTCTTCAACTACGGCTTTCGGAAACCAAACAAGTCCACATGAACAGTTTAATTTACAACATTACGCTCATAAGGATAAATAAACATGCAGAATATACTTTATCCACATATCTCGATTATTTCTTTGTAATAACTAAAACTTTACATCTCTTCGTCGACCCATTAGATACAACATCGCAATGAAAAACGCATTTTTTTTAGTTTAGTTTTTATTAAGTTTAGTTTTTTTTCGCACTAGAAGCAACACGAGGGCTATTGGCGACGAACCTAGTAATTTTGAACCTCGGTCAAGTGACGAGGACGACATCTGAGCTGGCACCCCCCCTCTCCTAACATCCACACCACGCCAACGGGAGGACTTTGGGCCGCGAACAGATTTAACGTGCATCAGCCCCGGCTACACGGCGGGTCTTTGGCGGCCAAGGATCGAACCCGCGACTGAGCGAAAACCGCCGGCCGCTAGTCCACGACCTTGACCACCAGGCCACCGCGGCCCTAAAAACACATTTTCATGGTTGCATAACATCTCAGGTAATATTTGATTTTTGTCACCGTACTTTCAATAATTATTTCACGAATATGTTTTTATATCAATATCAAACTTTTGTTGTCGAACCATGTCATTTTTTTCCTCTACCTTGTATCTTTTATCTCGTCCGTTTAAGTTCTTTCCCCTTCCTTTTCTGATTATACTGAAGTAAATTATTTTTATTTCATCCTCCATAAAACCATTTTAAATATGTAACAACTAAAAACTATTTATATAAAGCTTTCTCCTCCCCCCCTTTTTTTTTGTCTCTTTTGTATTTTCTTTAATGTGTTAACAACATCTGTTAACACGTTTCCAGACGTGAATGATGTACTAGATGCGTTTTTTTTTAACTAAGTATCGTTTTTAAATATAACTACTGTCGCCATTCCACACAGGTGAACACAGATATAGTGTGCAAAATCACAGACGCCAGCATAGAAGCATTCACCGTGTTTTCGTGTTTGTTTGTGCGGATTTAAAATGCCTCACACAACTGAAAATGCCGCCGATTGTGAAATACGCGCTGTGATTCGTTTTCTGCATGCAAAAGGTGTACAAGCCGCCTAAATTCACTACATTAAGGAAGTGCATGAAGAAAGCACTATGCGTGATGGAATGGTAAGAAAACGGATGAAATTTAAAGATGGGAATGGTATTCAACATCACCCAAAAAGTAAAACTCAAACAAACAGTTTCTGCAAGAAAAATCATGTGTACTGTGCTTTGGGACAAGAGGGAGTGTTTGCTGATTTCTTACCTCGAGGTTTCCGAAACATTTTGTGACACTTAATTAAATTGCGTCGTGCAATCCAAAAGGGGATTATTGTGTTTCATGACAGAGGCCGTTCACACGTGGCTTGTCTAACCTGCTATCCAACTATCTGATGGTTGGGAATAACATCATCCCCCTCAGTATAGCCCTGATATGGCGCCCAGTGATTGTCCCTTGTTTCTCTACTTGAAAAAGAATTCAGGCCATGACGATGGTGATGATATCAAAACGGCCGTGATGTACGATATATCACTTGCCTTAACAGTGGAGGTAATTATGTTGAAAGTAGATTAAGGTACACAAAGGCTTTCTTATCAAAGTAAGATAGTAGAAAAAACTGTCCTTGTTTCTTTTAAATATCAAAATGGTGTTTACTTAAGAAACACATATAATATTCATTTTATTTGTGATGTAAAATGAGATGACTGTTGTAACATTCAAATTTATAAGTGACATTATTATGCTTTCAATTTTATGTAGCTTTAAAACTTTTTGTAGCTTTAATTTTAATTTTTCAATTTTATGTAGCTTTAGTTTTTGCTATTTTAACACTTTGATGTCCTGGCTAACTAATTCATTACATGTTTTCATTTTTTTTTGTCTCTCTCTCTCTCTCTGTGTGTGTGTGTGTGTGTGTGTGTGTTTAAAAATATTCGTTAACTGATACATTGAGTAAATTATAAGTGAAACACTTGATGTGGTGAACATGTTCGAACAGAATGTAACTTAAGAAAATTTGGATAGATTTCAAATGAATTTTATAACGAATTCAAAATACCTTTCTTCTCATGCTATTTCTTTTTTATACACCTACACTACACAAGAAAAACTAAAAACAGATTTAGCAATAACCAAAATAATTCTCTGAGCGCTCTCTTCAATGTATCTCATCCCATCAACTGGAGCACTTTTTATGTCTTTTGTTCAAAATAGCCTGATAAACAATTCCAAATATTTACATTATGAAAGGCCAAAGCCAGCATTTGATTCTACATTCCGGAAGGGGAAAAAAAAGTTACGTGTCCAAGTTCAAGATGGCTGCTCTATTGTGCTGCGCGTTATCTGGCGACTTGGCGATCTTCCACAAGGCTACTACTTCTGAACCATTCCTTTCTCTTTGTTGTGAATCAGACTTCGAAAGAAAGACCTCTTTTTTCTTTGATTGCAAGGGATGAAAAAAACACCATCTCGACAATGAATTCGGGATGGTAAAAAAAAGGGAGGGCTAGATTCTGATGTGAAGTACTGTCTGAAAAGAAAGAATTGTGTTGTGATGTTGTTTGTGAACTTGGCGACTGTCTGCAAGTTGGCTTCTTGATCTTTTTGTTCGAACATGACTTAGACAGATGCGTTTAATCAATGTTGTCACTCTGGATGTAAGACATGCGTGGAATTTCGATTTAGCAAAATGCGATCCAGAACAGTTCCATGTTAATCGCGAAGTGTAACTACAGCAGCTGAAAGAATGCTGTTCTTTAAGGGGAGTGGGAGTAGGATGATATAAGTTTTGAACTATGATTAATGTTCCAGCTGCCAGCCCTTTTGAAATCTCATGGATGTAGGGAATTGATAATTACGTTTTCAAGTTAAGACTAATACGATAAAGTTCTTCCTAAAGAATAAAAAAATTAAGAAATTTTCTATCTGATAATGCAATTTCAATTTAATTTTTAAAGTGAAGAAAAATCGATATTTTTAAATAATTAAAAACCTATAGATGAATCATTAAAATTCGCTAAAATTACTTTCGAAAATAGAAGGAAAAATACTAAAAACTTTCAATGGTTAAAAACCTTCGTCATGGCCATACCTGTGAGAGTCTTACGTGTTTGAGACCTTATTACACTGATAGAATCGTCGTACAAATTGATGCTGCACGTTAAATATATCAGGGTTAGTATGAGGAAAAGGTATGTCAAATGGTTATTTTTAAGTAATAAGTAACAGCGTATTATTTCCTGTCTAGTAATAGATTCCATTACTTAATTACTTTTAGATTATATATTCTAAAATCTTACTATTTTCAGAATATATACTACTCGTCAAATCCCACCTTAGTATGTTGAATGGAATATATTACTAACGGAACAGGTTTCAAACACATATATTTCCCACTCGTCAAATCCCACCTTAATATGGTGGGATTGAGGAGAGTAGGAAGTCACAGTTCAGGTGCCGACCTCATCGCCAGGCCGGGGTTCAAATTAAGGGTGTGTGTTGGCAGCGGTTAGTGTATCTTGTTTCCGGTTGATAGAAGCACCCTGAAGCATTTAATATGACAAACATTCCTTTTTTTTTTTTTTATTCATTCAAACGTAATTCATGGCATTCAAATAAATACAAAACTCTAGTTTTGTAAAGTTAGCTACGAATTTCAGAGAATGTACACTACATTTACAAATTCAAAAGGGTTGGAAAGCAAATACCTTGATATTATCAACTATTTAAGTTAATAGAAAGAGAAAATTAAAGAGATAGTTTTAAATAGACTTTTCTTTCTTATAAAAATTCCAATGGTATTAGAAAGTATTTAAATTCTTTATGGACTAATTCACAAAATTGTAAGCAAAGCAGGTCAGTGGTTTTTAATTTTGGTCGAGTTAACTGACGTTAGATATCCGAATTGACAAAATCAGCATGAGGATTGCATAAACGCCTTTTTAAATTCTTACAATTAGTTCACACTCTCCCTATGTATATTTATATATCTTGTTAAAATTTTCAATCGTTAATAAAATACTTTTTATTCATCCACTCGAGTTCAAATACATTTTTTTAAAACTTGTAGTGGATGACACTCGATGGTTGATACAGTTTCTTCAAATATTAATTCATTTAATTAAATTTAATTGGTGAAAATGTAGTTTAGTCCAACCACTTAGCGCAATTTCAAAAATTGCCGAACTTGGGGTGTTTTTTTTTTTTTTTTTGGCTGAACGTTTAAGTCCTCGAAATGGACCAGGGCATCCACATTTAGCAAAACATCGCCAAATAATTCCTATCACCAAGGGTGGTTGGGATAAACTGCATTCCGACCCTTTAATTTACCGGATGAATTAAGAAACAAGCCAATGCTTCTACTATATCATTTGTCTTGTAATGGCAAAGTTGGTACAGCGTCGATATAGAATCTCCTTGCCTTCGGATCGAATCTCGTCGAAGCATAATTTTTTTTATTTGATTTAGAAATTATGAGCAATCTCTTTTGTGAAAGCTGAGAGAAGTTTGTTTGACGAGATTCATTACCTTGAAATTGTCCATCTTCCATCTTTAACTTGTCTATCAGTCTTGTAGTAAAATATGTGTCTTCCAAGTATTTTTAAGATGTTATCACTTGCCATGCAAACTGCAAAATTCCATATTCAAGTAATTTAAACAAATATAAACAAGAAAATGTCTGTAACAATACAAAAAAAATGTTTAAATGAGGATACACACACAAGCATATATATATGAAATGTTTCGTTTAATATTTATTTGTTTACTGTTTCATTTCATGGCTAAGTTATTTTCTTAATTTTTCTTTACCACTACTATATTGTCTTGTTTGTAATATTATCTAACGTGAACATACACTGGCATCCGAAAGTTAAGCATAATTGGTAGTTATGTGACTTATGAAGGATATTCAAATCGGAATGGCGGGAAACGTGGCATGCGAGTGTAAAAAGGTTATAAAACAAGAAAACAATGCGAAAGAATGGTAATAATCCTTTTTACTATCCAAAGAAACAGATTGAAAGAAAATTGGGCATGAGAATTCACACATTAGTGAAGAACCAGTGAAATAAAAAAAAAGTGATATTACAGTTTTTAATAAGGTGTGTGTTGTTCTCTGACAGCCAAGCACGTTGCACATCGATGTCCCATACTTTCTAAGACATTTTGGATGAGATGTGGGTTTGAAGATTTCTAAACATCACGAAGAACTCTTTTCATTTCTGGAATGTTAGTGAATGCAGCAGAGCAGCAAGATGTACTTACACATACTCGATAGAATTTAGATCAGGTAAGTTTAGCAGTGAACGACCTACATCTAATATTTTCTTTTCAAGAAAGTCATGTGACACTCACTGCGACAAAGCTCGTTATCCTCCATAAATAGGAGGCAAGGATCGACGGCACCTCGAAACAGGCTAACATAAGGCTCAAGAATTTCATCTGTGTACTATTTAGTGGTCATAGACGTCGTCTCAAAGGTATGAAGATCTGTATAATGACTATTCACACCATGATTCCTTTTGACAGTAAACAGTTTCTTCCCATTTGTTTCCCGAGTGAAAACGAGTTCCACATTCTCGCCATATCGTTAGCCAATGAGAATTAATGTTCAGACTGAAAACGAGATTCGTCACTGAACATCACTTTAAACTACTGTCTCAAACCCCAATACTAATGTTCCAAACTCTAGTTTAAACAAGCGTGTTTATGTATAGATATGAGGGAAATGCCAACTGCTGGTCATCTGGCATAGAGACCAACTTTGCTGTAAATTTGTCTAGAAACTCATACCCTTGTGGTGACTGGAAGCGTTAAATCCAATTCTCTGGCACAACTGTCCCTCTGATATTGCGTAGTTATTACGAGATATCGGTCTCGAGGAATGGTTGTGACTCTTGGCCAACCAGGTACTGGTCGTCAGTTACTTACTCACTTCGAAACTTTTGCTACAGTCTTGAGATCACACCCTGAAGCACATTCAGAATTTCAGACACTTTGGTTTGTGATCTTCCGGATTCGAGCATTCCAACGATTCTTCCTTTCGCAGACATGTCCAGTTGTCGTACCAGCATTCGTTGTGTTCAATCGTTAACAACATTGCTTCGCAAATGAATTGCACGAAGCTTATTTGACCTGGTTATGTAGAGTGAACCGGTAAAACTGTATTCAAAAGTACCAGGTGCTTTGCTCATGAAGTAGTCGATTGAATGTTTTGCACAAAGATAAAGTTTCACTTTCAACAGATGATTCTCTGCAAATGTTTGAACAAATCCACCAATATTTACTAATTTGTTTGCATATAATGAATTATGCTTAACTTTTGGGCTTTTCATTGAATATTTATAGAATGGAATTTTAACTGAGAATGTAAATGATATGGAATTTTCACTGAGAATGTAAATGAT
>BMAW01000827.1:434616-498292 GCA_019974015.1 Nephila pilipes | reverse complement strand
AGAATGTAAATGATATGGAATTTTCACTGAGAATGTAAATGATATGGGATTTTCACTGAATGTAATACACTGCTATTGTATTAAATTTCTATTTGTAATATTTCTATGAAGACTGAAATTAATAATACCTTTTTTATTGCAACTAGTAGACATTCAATAAAAATTACTGGGACCATTGTAGTCGAATGGTTATAGTTTCTAGTTTCACTAATGTTTACTTCAAGAACAGATCCGAATCCTGGCTCTCCGTTAAAAATAGAAATAATGAGAGTTTGCAACGAATTAAGTTGAAATAATCCCCAAATCCTTTGGCGACTTGATGTGAAAGATGGATTTTTTTAAATTTGGTTTTATTAACTTCGCACAAGTAGCAAAACTTGGACTATTCGCGAGTAACCTCATAATTTTGAACCTCGGTCAAGTGGCCGCTGTTACCTAGTGGTCATGGTCGCGGACTGACGGGCAGAGTTGTTTTCGTTGAGTCTTGCCCTGACGCTACAAAGGACCCGACATGTAGTGGGTTTGATGCAAGTTATGATAAGAATTAAGTCGAGGTTTCAAATCCTCCCGAAGGCAACGTGAGGAAATTTGGGATGGAGGGGCCAGCTCATGTGTCGTTCTCGCCACTTGACTAAGGCTCCAAATTTCGAGGGCAGTCGACTATAGCCCTCTTGTTACTTCTCAGAGCAATTTTAATAACAGGTCAATTGAAAAGTCCCCGGCCTGACACATAGATGGCGCTACTAGAATTAAATCCATATGTTTTTTAGTTAGCCCTAACCCTCAAAAGATGCGTGTATAAATTTAACAGCTGTCGGATCATTAGTTTGTGAAGTATAGCATTTTGAGTGAAGCAACTTTTGTTATTGTGAAAAAAAATGGATAAAAAGGAATTTCGCGTGTTGATAAAATATTGCTTTTTGAAGGGAACAAATACAGTTGAAGCAAAAGCTTGGCTTGATGCCGGACACTGCCCCAGGAAAATCAACCATCAAGGATTGGTATGCTAAGTTTAGACGTGGTGAAATGAGCACCGTTGACGGTGGACGCCCAAAAGAGGTTGATACCGACGAAAACATTAAAAAAATCCACAAAATGATTTTGAATGACCGTCAATTGAAATTGAATGAAATAGCAGACACTCTAAAGATATCAACTGAACGTGTACATCATATCATTCACGAATATTTGGGTATGAGAAAGCTCTGTGCAAAGTGGGTGCCGCGCGAGCTCACTTTTGACCAAAAACAACGACGAGTTGATGATTCGGAGCAGTGTTTGAAGATGATCAAGCGTAATAAACCCGAGTTTTTGCGTCGATATGTGACAATGGATGAAACATGGCTCCATCATTTCACTCCGAAGTCCAATCGACAGTCATCCGAGTGGACTGCACTCGATGAACCCGCTCCAAAGCGTGGGAAAACGCAACAGTCGGCTGACAAGGTTATGGCGTCTGTATTTTGGGATGCGCATGGAATAATTTTCATTGACTACCTTGAAAAAGGAAGGACCCTCAACAGCGACTATTACATAGCGTTATTGGACCGTTTGAAGGACGAAATCGCCGAAAAACGGCCGCATTTGAAGAAAAAGAAAGTGCTGCTTCACCAAGACAATGCACCGTGTCAGTGAAAACGATGGCAAAAATCCATGAATTGGGCTTCGAATTGCTTCCTCATCCACCGTATTCTCCAGTTCTGGCCCCCAGGGACTATTTCCTGTTCTCAGATCCCAAAAGAATGCTCGCTGGGAAGAAATTTTCGTCGAATGAAGAGGTGATCGCCGAAACTGAGGCCTATTTTGAAGCAAAGGACAAATCGTACTACAAAAATGGTATCGAAAAGTTGGAGGGTCGCTATAATCAGTGTATCACCCTTCAGGGGAATTACGTTGAATAAAAAAAATACTAATTTTGCCAAAAAAGTGTGTTTTACTATGGTAGGCCGGGGACTTTTCAATTGACCTGTTAAATCATCATATCACATCAGTTTTATAAGCTTCCCATAATTCCAAAAAAAATAGTCGAAACTAATTTAATATTTTCTTTCATTGCTTCGAAAAGGATAATGGCCGTTCTATCAGAAACTTTAACAATATAATACTTATTGCTCCTTTTTCGGGATGTGAGGTTTCTGCAGCTTGGAAAATATTCAACTGCATTTTGTTCTGTAGAAAGGAAGTCCCAAATCTTCATCTTTTTCCCAAAATTTGTGGTGAAAAAAACAAAAATAGCAACCAGTGATAATATCTAATAGAATTGGTTTAAATAACGCTTAAACACGGTTACATAAAACCATGGGGCAATAGCGAAATAGATGTCATTGTGGCAGATAGCAAGAAAACTGTGAAAAGATCCAAGTCTCACTTCACTCTTTCCATTTTTGGTGAATTATCGGATCAGTTAACGACTCTCGATTTTTGGCGGAATATCGCAGTAAGATAACATTTTTCTGGTTTTGAGAGAATGATCGATGGGATTTTACACAAGTACTAAGGGGATATCACTTGACGAAATGGATCGCTAACAGCTGTCACATTGCTCCTGAGCAAAGTCAACTCAAAGCACAACACCATTTTAAGCTGCTTCAATGCATTTAATGTGGGATTTCTTTAACAAGATCTTAGTAGAATTTTTACTTCCGTGTATTTACGCAGATTAGACGACCTTCAGATAAGACAAGGTATAAATTTTCGTCAAAATTTTACAGTTTTAGCCCACATTTGTCCTATAAGATGACTCCCAAATTATCAATGTCGTACGATTTTAGTTCAGATCAAAGATCATCATTGGAACAAGTTTTGTTTTCTTACATCTACACTCTATAACTGGAAAAAAAAACTACGCAACAAGAAGGAGTAGCTCGAGAGAGACAAAAATTGGCGGATAGGAAAATTATGTACAGAATAGAAAATGATTAAAATTTCAAAAAAACTGAATGATTTATTTCAGAGTTACATAGTTACAAGTAACGAGCTCAATAAGGTGTTGACCCGCATCTAGCCTGGATGTAAGCTACCACATGACGTGGCATAGAGTGATAAAGCTCCTGGATGGTCTCCTGCGGTATTTCTTGCCACATTTGCTTCAATTGTCGGCCGTCATCAACATTCCCTGGTAGATGCAGTCGTCTTCCCATCATATCCCAAACATGCTCTATTGGAGAGATATCTAGCAACACGTGCCGTATGTAGTCTGGCATTATCTGCCATTGTCCACCCATTCTTGCCAGCATCGTCTAATCGCCGCATCGCTTCGACCCATAAGACGAGCGATTCTCCCATTTGCCCAACCTGCCTCTTTCAATACAATGATACGACCTCTTTCAAACTCTGACGGTTGCTCGCGATGAGCTCGAATCTTGCGGCGAGGCTTTTTTTCAGTCCTTGAAAGGTATCCTAAATCGCTATCCAACAAAAAATGTTACCGTCAGATTGAGAGTCGCTGCTTATATACACCTGCTGAATGCGCAGTTCCGATGCGCCGTAGCTCTCGCTATTCATTCATTGGACACCAAATTTTAATCACTTGCATGTTTGGTTTAAAAGTTCTTGCATACGAAATTTCATTACAATCGAACATTCCTTCTCTTGTTGCGTCATTTTTTTTTTTTTTTTTTTTGTTATAAAGTGTAGAAGCACTGTCTAAAGAAACATGTGCAGAATCACAAACTCATATGTAGTCTATCCAATCCTTCAAAAAGTGGAGGATTTCTAATGCAGGGGATGGCACTGAAGATTGTATGTTACCTAATATTGATGAAGCGGAAATCGACCCCTTAGGAACAGAATGAGACCTATTAGATGAATTTCTCAACAACGAAAGTGAGGATGTGCTTGGGAAGCTTAGTGAGTGAGAATATACTTGGATGAACGTGAGGATTTTGCAGGATTTTAAGGGTACCAGAACACCAGAGAGAAAACAAAATGCCGCATTTAAGACTCTTTCTTTTTGTAACATTTATGTTTCAAAAACTATTCGTCCAGCTTAGGATTTTTTTGCGCTTAATAATGATACTTCTCTCATTTTATTGAACTATAAAAGTTTTTTTTTTTGTCTAAAAGTTTTTCTTTCCCTTTGAGTTGAATATGGACATGATTTTTCAGACATATTAGCAGTTGTTGCATATTTTCTTTGAAAAAATTGTAGAACTTAGTAATTTTGGAAATTTTAATTCCCTCTCCTTTTTTTTTTTTCATATACAAAATTAATTCTTAAAAATAAGGTATTATTTAGAGAAAAAGTATTTTAAGTGCACTATATGCATAAGTACCTTAAATAGAAGCATAACAAATTTGAAGCTCCATATCGTAAAATAGTTTTCTTTAAAATGGTACCTAAAGCCAAATATATCCCACAAAATATGTCCATATTCAAATGCGAAGGAGGGAAATCTTTATGACGATAAAATTACTTTTATAGTTCGATAGAGAGATTGAAATACCATTATTCGGCACACAAGAGATCTGTAGTCCACTAATAATTTGCAAAGCTATATATCACAAAAACAAGGAGTCTTAGATATAATCTTCCAGAATTTCTCCGATCTTCTGGTACCTTTAAATACACGGGTGAGTGATTTGTTTAATGAGGTTTCAAAAATATATATAAATTTCATTCTAATTGTTTTGAAGAAATCTGTTCTATAAGACGACCCTTATTTTTGGTAGCCACTTTTTTATGTTTCAACTATCGTCTTATCTGTGGGAATATAAAAATTTTCCGTGAATATTTTTTTGGTATTTTAATTATAACGGAGTCGCATTCTATGATAGAAAATACTCTAATGCGGTTTAAATGACTTTTAAAATAAGAATATTATACGTAATTTTCACTGTTACGTCTGAAAGGATCTTTTCCGTAGTAAAACGCTTTGAATGACTGTTTGTTTATAAACATCACACTTTGCATAAATGAAGGCTAGTGATGACGAATATCGTAATTCTGAGTCACAGTGAAGAAAGAGTTTCTAGAGGCTGGCTACCCATTCTCTAAATTTTCTCGTTATGCCTTTATGTTTAGGTAATGTTCATATGGCCCCGAAGTAAACAGTGATATTTTCTTTCCCTTCATGTTTACTGTCTTTGGTAAACATGGGTGATGCTCCCCCGGGATACCCTAGAGATCCTTCTCTATTTTCGATCTTCTTCCTTTCAACCAGTTTTTACCTTTTTCTGTCTCGGTTTCTGTTCAAACAAATGTTTGGCGCAACTGAATCAAATTTATATCTCGTGTCATAAGCCCTGACAGTCACTCACTCATTCTCGTTACGCCAACGTGTGTGTGAATGGGGCTTTAAATTTCTACAACTTTAACGAGCATCAACCGACGGTATTTCGAAGAACGAGACCCGAACCCGCAACCTTTAATTCAAGATTCCGTTACTCCATCAACTAGGCTCCACTTTTTGAAAGAAATCAAGATTGAGATTTTAAACTAATGAACAGTTTTACTTTTTGAAATTGTGGCGTAGAAGTTCACAATAATAATTTATTTACTTAATTTATTCATATTTATTTGATAGTACTTATTATTTTTATTTGTAAACAAGTAAAATATTTTTGTTGCGTTCTATTCATAACTGTTTTGAATTTTAAAAAGGGCATTTTGTGCGTACATGTGAAAATTTTTTGAAGGGAAAGCAAAAGTAACCGCACTTTTTCAATGGTTCTATGCTTAATAATGTTAGTTGAATAACTTTTATTCAAAAATGGGCAATATTAATCTCTTATACAAACATTTTTTTTATTTAATTAAATTTATATTATACTTTAAACTGAACCAAATTTGTCTTACGAAGAGAATTCTTCCCAGAACCTCGCATTAAGCAAAAATTCTAAAAATTGGAAACTCTAGTTTGAACAAGTGCCATTCTTCTACATATCTTAAAATATTTTCTAATAAAGGAACCTTCATTCTTTCATGTCTTTCCCTTTCAGATACAAGCACAACCGAAATACTTCTCCAATTGTGCGGTGAAAGAAATAAAAAGCCTCCTTTGCGAACAAACACAAATACTCCATCGATTTTATGTCAATTTAAAGAACGGATCCGCTCAAAATATCTCTCCTTGACAGCCGAAACACTCATGAATGACAGCGAAATAATAAATTCTTCCATTATTTTTTCTGACCTTTAGGGAGAAAGATGTTTTCTATTTGAGTTCTATTGAGGATAGCGAAATTGTTTGCTTCAACTACGTCATCATATGTGAGGTCACGTAAGCCTACGCTGTTATGAACGCAGTGCTACACCACTATATTTATAGTTACAGTCAATGATGTGTTCAGATTCATGAGTGATATAGTTGAGGGAGGGACCAGTAACCAAGTTCTCATGGTAGTGAGTTTCCTACACAGCACCCTTCAAGTCCTAAACTTATTGGTTCGATCGATAATGATCCCTGAGTCATCCCAATCATTGGCCGTGGTAACCTGGTGCTTATGGCAGGACTAGTGACCGGTGGTTTTCGTCATGTCGTAGGTTCGAGCCTTGATGCCACTTAAAACCCGCCATGTAACCGGGGCTGATGCATGTTAAAACTGTCCTCTATCCTTTTATGTCTTAGTGTGGAAGTTAAAAGAAAGATGTGACTGCTCAGATATCGTCCTCGTTACTTGACCGGGCTTGAAATTACCCGCGACGATAGCCCTCGTGTTAACACGTTAATAACAACAACCAACTAACCCAATCATTCTTCACACTCGTTAATCATTGGTACATTTAAAAAAAAATTACTGAAGTCGGACAACTTTGAGGTGATCTTTTGTTGAATTCCTTCTCACGTGGGTATCAAGGGCTGGTTTGGTTCTAACTGGATGAAACACCAGGTCTATTGGCGACGGACCTCGTAATTTCGAACCTCGGTCACGTGACGCGAGGACGATACGGGAAGTGACACCTCCCTCTCCTAACTTCCATACCACTCCAACGGGAGGACTTTGAGCCTCGATAAATTTAACGAGCATCCGCCCCAGCTACACGGTTGGTTTTAGTGGCTCCAACGAAAACCGCTAGCCCTTGACCATGACCACTAGGCTACCACAGCCACTGAAGGGCAATATGAGACAGTAGATAATGTAGCTACATCTGCAACCGGTGCAATCTCTCCCACTATTCCATATAGTCACGTAGGTATTGGGGAACAGGGGCTGAATTGAACACACAATAGATATCTGGATAACGTTATTTATTAGCTGATTAAGAGCAGTTATATTTGGCTAAGAATACATGGGCCCCATGTATGACATGAGGATATTCCAGGAGGTAACAATATTCAGGAAGGTTTTAGAAACTATAGAAGAAAGAAAACAGTGAACTCTCACACACAATTGAACAAAACATTAATGAGCAATTAAACATTTAACGCTGTCAGCATTGGGTTTTGAACCCGGGAACTCTCGTTCTGTAGACCTCTGCTCCCTCGATGCTTGTAATCTTCGTGGCAATTTTGAGAAATATATTAAATAGGCTATTTATGACCACTGGTGGGATCAAAGGAGTGAGTGAGGGTGAAATTTAATGGCGCAAAAGCCAGATGTAGCTACGTAGCGCCAAACAAGATTTAACTGTGCTCTAGACGTGTGAAAGAATTGAAAAACAGTTAAAAATTGATGGACAAGAAGCAGGCTCGAAAATAGAAAAGGATCGCTATAGTATCTCAGGGGTGCGTCATCCGTGTTTACCAAAGACAGTAAACCCCATAGGAGAGAAAGATCACTAGGGTGCCTCGGAGGTCATGATGTCCGCGCCTACCTAAAGAAGATAAGTCCCTGAGGTATTCTGATATCATCCCCAGGAACAGGGTGCGCCCGGTTATACCCCCAGACACTCGACACCCATTTTAGCCGCCTCTTACGACATGCATTATTACAGTGGGGCTATTTTTTCACACCTGGTCACCACTCGGATGGCAGGACCAAAGGAACCTGGAAAAAAGACATTAAAAGTCATCTTGGGAAATCATTTTTATGCAGAAGATAGGACGTTATTTTAACACGTATACTAATTGGACACTAAAGACTTACACATGAACACCTCTTACAAGGAGAAAGAACCTTCCTATGTGTAACTATTGTGTTGTACTAACCGAATGCTCTGCTTTTAACTCTGTTCGCTTCTAACATTTTAATTCTTTTTTAATTTTTCTTTAACTGACTAGGTTGGGGGAAAACCCCAAACAAATATTTTTAGCTTTTTACATGACATTGGTTTAACTCTGTACATATATCTTTATTGAGGTTCGTTTTTTTGTTCTCTATTTTCTGTTTCAATACTAAATAGTTTAATTTTTTTAAAAAAAATTGTAATTTCTTGTTCATATATGTGACGCGTTATAACCCAATACGATTCATTGCCAGAAATTTTAACCAGCCACTCAATCGTCAATCGACAATGAACTGTCCTTTCAACTCTACGGTTTCGTTCTACCGTTGATTTTTTTTTTTCCTTCGACAAATGACACTTATTCATCCTTTAATTTCTCAGTTTAATTGTTCAAAGTTTTAATAATGAAAAAATAGATAAAATAGGAAAATTAAATCGTTTATTAAAGCTGGAAAAAGTCTTCTATTACCAATGACCTCTATAATTTAATTGTTTTCGTCCTCACGTTCGAATTCTGGTTCCACCTACACACACTTCGTGCGGAATAAAAGGGCTATCGCATAGATAAATTCTCGCTATAAATGGTGTAGTAAGGCTCTTGTCAAACGGCCATTTTGATTTCTTGAACGTAATGCTAACCCTATAGAATTTCTACTACCGTTCTCAAACCTTTACTATTTTATCTATTTGAATGCGAAAAAAGTGCATTCGAAAGAACAAAAGATAATGAAGACTTCTGAATTACGCTTTTCCTCCCCCTCCGTTGTTTTAGAAAAAATATTGTAGAATATTTTTAAAGACCAGAAAACTCAAAAAGGAATCACTAAAATAGGGGTAAAGATATTTTTGAGAGTCGGAGAAAAAATTCTATTCTTCTATTAAAACCTTCATTATTTTTTACTTTTCCGGATGCCCTTTTTTTGCATTCAAATAGATAGAATAGTAAATATTTTAGAACAGTAGTAGAAATTCCAGAGGATTAACAATAAGCCGACGAAATCAAATTGGTCGGTATTCGAGAGCCTTAATTTACAGGGTGTTTCGAAACTCGTAGGCAAAAATTAAAGGGGTGATGGAAAACATATAAATAATCAATTGAACTCAGGAGTCACCGTGGGTTTCTGGAAGCATGGAGACGTACAGTAATCAGGAAAAGGCCATGTCTCCTGAAATCCAAGGTAGAAATGATGATGTGTAAGAAAACTCGCGCGTTTTGCCTTCCACGACAGTGCCACCTTTCGGTTCATAGAGCTTGCTCTCCACCTTTGTATTGTATGGTGAAAATTGCTTGTTTATACGCTTTCTATCAACCTTAAATTTTTGCCCAAGAGTTTCGAAACATTCTGTGTAGTGGAACTTTGTTAAGTCAGAACCCTTTAATTTTGATCTCATCATAGTGTCCACGGTAACCTAGTGGTCATGGCTGTTTTCGTCGTGTCGTGGGTTCGAGCCTTGATGCCACTAAAGTCCGCCAGGTGCACGTCAAATCTGTCGGGGCCCAAAGTCCTGCGTGCTTTGGAAATTGGGAAAGGGCGGGGGCAGCTTAGCTGTAGTCCTAGTCAGAGACTCAAAATTATGAGGTCCGTCACTAAGAGCCCTCGTGTTACTTCCAGTACGATGTTAATGAAACCAAACCAAACCGGATCTCTGCATAACCTGGATCGGTTAGCTGTATGATTATTATTTTTTTTAATTTGGGAAGCAATCTATAAATTTCTATAATAGCATTTATTTGTTTCATCCAAGTAATTTGAAAAATAAATTTCTTTACTGGAATCTAGAGGCTATGAATGTGTGAAATGAAAAGGACAGGACTTTACAGATATTCTGTGTAAAGTCAACAGAACCTTTGTTACATCTCTTATCACCAGTGGCAAAAGGCGTACGGTGCAGCATTGTCTAAATGGAAAATGTTTTAAAAGAGTTTTAAAGGCATATCTATTTGTTTTGGGAGCAAATAGAGATACGCTCTCAAATTGTTGTCTTCTGTAAGTATAAAAGCAAACATCTTTATCTTCTGCAAATATGATTCAAACTCCATTTGTTCAATATAAAAAGGTGTTTCTGTACATTTTATTTTATTTCATTTTTCCCATTCTCTAGATAACTCGAATTTTTGATAACTCGGGCCGGCACCCGAGACGTTCTTTTCTTTGGACATTGTCTGAAAATCACGAGATCTGTCATCGATAGAGCAATCTTTATTCAAATGAGTGTATGATAGCTAGAAAGGAAGAAAAATAGAGAGTTTTTACCAGAAGCACAACATTTAAAAAGTAAAACAATTCCAATTTTCATGAAAAGATCATTAAATTGGAATTGTCTGACTTCTTAAATTGGAGCTCTTTTGAAAAGGATATCGAATAAGTTCTGACACCACCCAAGTGGCTCGTTTGTTTGTTTAGTTTCAATTAACGTCACACTAGGAGCAACAAGGGCTATTGGCGACGGACCTCGCAATTTTGAGCCTCGGTCAAGGGACGAGGACGACACCTGATCTGGCACCCCCCTCCTAACTTCCACACCAAGCCAACGGAAGGGCTTTGAACCTCGAAAGACTTAACGTGTATCAACTCCGGCTACACGGCGGGTCTTTATAGGCATCAGGCTCGAACCTATGATTCGACGAAAACAGCCGAGTCCGCTGCCTTATCCACTAAGCTACCGCGGCTACACCTAAGTGGCTTAACTCTTCGTTTTCCCCTATGTTTTCAGTAAGAAAGAGACTGCATGATTGTATAGTGCATAAGTGAATAAATAATACGAGTGTGGCTATTAAATAACGAGACTGACGCTGTTACAAAAGAAGTACGCATGCGCCAAAAGCTGCGACTGACAGCTTTTTAGCATGAAGACTTCTCTTTCCAATGTAGTGCCTCTCGTTTCAGTACACAAATCCGTATAGCCGTAACCTTTATTCATATTAAAATTATTATTTTTTGTTTGTTTGTTTGTTTGTTTCGTTGGAAAAATTATTAGTGTAACAATAGAGCAACGAATTGCTGTGACATTTCACATAAAGCTTGGAAAAATTGCTACTGAAACTTATAATTCATTGAATGAAGTGTATGGCAATGAATGTTTAATGAGTTTTTGAGTGGTTTAAGCGTTTACAAGATGGCCGAGAAGATCTGAAGATGATTCAAGTCCTGATCGTCCTTCTATGTCAAAAGCGGATGACAATATCGGAAAAACTGGTATTCTGGTTCGATCTGATCGCCGGTTAAGTATTCGTGCGATTGCTGATACAGAGGGAGTTGACAAAGAATCCGAGTGGCAAATTTTTCTACCAAGATAATGCGCCGGCTCATCCCGTTTTTAGTCAAGTACAGCATCCTAGTGTTAAACCATCCGTCCGCCTTATTCGCCGGATCTTGAGTCATGCGACTTCTATTTGTTGCCTAAGGGGGAATCTGCATTAAAAAGAACATGATTTGAGTCCGTTAAAGCTGTGAAAGAGAAACGGCCAGGTATTCTGAAGGAGCTGACAGAAGAAGACTTCCAGCACTGTTTCGAACAATGGAAGATTCGCCCGGAGCGTTTTAGGTATAGAGGACTGTTTGGTGATAATAAGTAAATATATATGGCATCAAAATAAAATATTTTACAACGTCAGTCACGTGATTTAATATTCACACCTCGTATAGCCTTCGTGTTGCTTCTAAACGTGATGTTGATTAATAACTCAATTAATGAATAAATAGCATAAGCGAATGTTTGTCGTGAGTCATTCGAATACGCTGCAATAACTCAAAGGGAATACAGAATTTCTAGGCATTATCTAATTTTTTTTTTTTCTTGTTTATCTGTTTTCTCAACAGAAGTAATGTAATATATATGACGTGAGAAAATTGTGGCGCCCCTTCCTCCTAGTCGAGGAAGAGGTTGCCAGCGTAATAAGAGCAGAGGAAACAGGTATTCATGAGTGAGAGGTACGATCACAAACGAGCTCAGAGATAGACGGAGAAGAGTAAATAAATGCGTCTATTTTTATTTGTTAAAAATCCCGCCTTTATTTGATTCTGGCGAGAAAAAGAAAAAAAAAATACGAAATGCAGGTATCACACGAACAAGATTGAAAAATTACACCTCAAAGTTCATAATTTTTTTTATTTGCTACTCGATTTTCAAAATTTTAAAAATTGGTTGATTTTTTTTAACAAGAAAGGTATTTGTTTGCTCTAAGAAATGCACTTGTTTTCTTTGTTCCAAAGTGTCGTTGGTAGGCTGAGAACTGAGGTGCTGGCAATCCACTCGGAGATGAAGAAGAAGCACAGAAGTGTCGCTGAACTAGACCTTTCACCTTGCGACTTTTATGTCGTCTCAAAGTGACAGAGCGCCTTTTTCGTTCAGAACGACGAGGTGAAAGCTCCTATTAAAGCCTGATGCCGACAACAAGGACACTGAAACTCTCCGATGAGTTTGCTTGACTAGTATAGCGTTGGCACAAATGCGTGGATAGAAATGGGAACCATGACAAAATGTGACTGGTTCATTACATACAAGATACATGCAACTTTCGAGTACAACGAGAATCGTAAAAATCTGGCTACAAATAAAATAGTTGCGACCATGAAGGTATTAATTTTCTATCAAGATTCGTAGTAGACCCTTTTCATCATTTTGAACATTAAAACTAATAATATCCTAAGTTAATTGAGATTCTATTCTTCTTTTATGTAAATATGCAGTAAAAAGGGGCATAGCTAGGGGAGGAGGCAGGCAAGGAAGGACATCTGTTCCCAGGCGCACCCTTCACGGCGCACCAAATTCATGTTACGAAATTTAAAAATAAAGTTTTTCCATTCTTAAATACACCAAAAAGTAAATAAAAAACATTCGCATACTCAGTTTTACTGACTGTCGGAACCTCCATCGCCAGTTATGAATCGATTTATGATTGATTGTTTATTAACGTCACACTCAAAGGCAACACGAGTATTATTAGCGACGGACCTCGTTATTTTGAGCCTCAATCAAATGACGAGGACGACACTTGAGGTGATGCCATCTATCCAAACTTCCTCTTCACACCGTCGAGAGAACTCGGAGCCCCGATAGATTTTACGCTCATTTTACCCCTTCTACGCGTTACGGACTCTTAGTGGCATCAGGGCTCGATCCTACGACCCGACGGAAACAACGAACGGAGTTCGTGACGATGAACCATAATTAATCGCGGCAACAGCTAGTTATGAAAATACTTCAGTAAATCAAAACTTATCATGTCTTACCCGTAATTAGTCATGGAAGAAAGTCGAGATTAACACAGGAAAGATAGTCAGCCTAGGCTTGGCTGATTGTGGAGCAAGAGATTACTCACAACATACATTTTGATGAACTAATCAATGAATTTGCAGCAGCAAAGAGGTTACGAAAGTTTATTTTCGACGTTAATTATTTAAAGCATTAAATATCAAACTTTTTTTAAGCCATCCAAGGGATATTGTTTTAGTTGAATGACTTTTCGCGTTCCAGATCACTTTTCAAATTTTTATCGTTTGTTTTAATTTTAATTACATTTAGCTTAAATATATTCAATCTAATAATATTTATCGTTTGCTTCAATTTCAATTACATATAGGTGATATAATGTTCAATAATTCAGTAATTTATCGTTTACTTTAATTTTAGTTACATGTGGTTTAAATATATTCAATTTAATAATTTATCGTTTGCTTTAATATTAATATCGGAAAAGTTTATTGTTGTCCATTTCTCGATATTTCGTCGTTCACTTTAATTTTTATAATTATAACCGAGTAATTTAATAATGATTATAAAAAAAAGTGCATCTTGGATGGTTAAATTTGTTCTTTGCAAAATTTGCTTAGAACTTTATTTATTTTGCGTGATTTATTATACTTGGTTGCAGAGTCTTAACCAAGGATTAGTATTCTATTAAATCGGAATACCCAAATTTTGTTTCAATTTTTTTAAAAAAAATCTATTTAAGTTTTTAATTTATTTATTTTTTAAAAAAATTCTAACTTAGGGATGTTGTTTTTTGCGTGTAATAAGAAAAATTATTTAGTTATCTCGTATAACTTAAGCATATTATAATATGATTGCATCATGCGAATGTCCTGCTCCTCTCATTTAAAATAATTTTTTTAATATAAGTGTATTTAAACCATTTATATTAATCTCAGTGAATAAATTTTATTCATTTATAATAGAGTAATATTTATCAAACTTCACAATCGTATGCCCTTCCACAAATATTTTTCTGCCTATATACAACCTTGATCAATAGGAAATATCACCGCATTTCAGTCATGTAAGATTTTTCAGCTTTCCGTTGTCATGGTAACACAGTGAAAAAAAAAAGACAAATAAAATAGACAAACTAAATTATCTTATTTTTATTTGATAGAAACCATATACCGGTAATAATCGCTGAATAATTCTATATATGTATATGTTTGAGTTCGATTGATTGAGTGTTTTATTAACATTATTTTCAGCAGAATTTCTATTTAAATAATTGGCTTTTTTGTTTAGTCACTATTATTTTTCATTTTTGTTAAGCATTATTTTTATTTGCTACTTCATCACTAATTTTTTTAATCAATATTTAATTTTCGTTTCCCCTTTCCTGGGTCGTATTACTTTTTAGTAAAATTCTGTGTAGTATTTAATTTATAGCTTGGAAAATATTACGTTGAAGATTCACAAAGCATTAAATTATTACATTTTTCATTAACAGATGGCGCTTGTTTCTAGAGCAAGATGATGAACAAGGAAAAAATGTGCGTGTTCACCTGATGTATTTGAATTAAATGTTTCCAATGAAATTGTTTTATATAGAAAAAAATCGTTCTGTTCTCAGAACCGACAAACAATATAATTAATCCTTGATATCTTTATAAGTTGAAAAAGTATGTTTTCTGTCAAATGTGAGCAAAAAAATAGCAGATATTAAAAATTCAATTGTTATGAAATTTGCAGCTTATTTCTGTAATGATATAGAAGAGATATTTAGAAGGGGGGTGGGAAAGAAGAATCTGAAAGTAATTTAACATCAAAACTTTTTTTTTAATGTTAAGCTAAAAGCTCTTTGCCCCCAAAATTATTTTTTTAAAAAAAATTAATGCGAAATATTTTCACGGTAGTAAAATATTTCTGAGATATTTAATACAATTTTACAATGGCGAAGAAATGTCCCATGAAAAAATTTAAAAACAGAAAAACTTGAGTTGTTCTCAATATGTGAATTCTGAGTTACATTCAAACATCCTCATTGCTTCAAATTTTTTGCTTTACACAAATCGATTGGCTAAATGTCAAGAATGAATTGAACAAAACAATCCTATTTTAAAATATTTAATTTAAAAAAAAAAAAAAAAAAAAACATTAATTACTCACGCGTTTTACTAATTTTAAAAAATACTATTAAATACTTGTAAGGATATATTAAATTAAAATTTATAAATGGTAAAAATTTTCGAAATCATTCTTAGATGATATGATGTGATTTTTAAAAATATCGAACAAAAGCATTACAAAGCGTTACTTGACAACAGTTTTCGCAATTTTAGCCATAATCAATGGACGAGGATGACACTCGCGACTTGCCTCTTTTTACAAGCACAGCGCACTTCTGTCAGGATGATAAGAAAAATTTGGCAAAGTAACTAAATGAATAAAAATTAAATTCATCATTAGCTATCATTTGAGCCAGCTACTAAATACCTGCCGTGTAGTCGGGGCTGATGCACGTTAAATCCGTCGAGACTCAAAGTCCATTCTATAGACGTGGTGTGAAAGTTAGGAAATGGAGGTGCCAGCTCAGGTGACGTTCTCGTCACTTGACCGAGGTTCGAAATTACGAGGGCCGTCGCCAATAGTCCTCGTGTTGCTTCCAGTGTGACGTTAATAAAACCAACCGAATAATCCATCATTTCAATTTCTCAGATGCAACATTTCGATAAACAACCTTCCGAAATATACCAAAACTGTCTTTAAAGCCGGTGAACCCACCCCATCCAGCCGAAAGAAGTCATTTCAAGCTACTCGTCAACGGAGATTTAAAAAAAAAACTGCTTTTTTTTATTAACAAGCACTAACATGTTGTTGTTTTGAGAAAATGGCGTCAACAAATAATGCGTGAGTATAAAATAAAGGATACATGGTATAAGGTTCAAAGGATGGACATTATAATACATTATGAGTGATTATAATAATTACAATTAATCTGCCAAAGGTACATATACATTGTTAAGATACGTTTAATATTTCATCGTCTGTTTTTATTTCGATATACTAACAGAATATTATTGTCTACTTTAACAGTTTATCGTTTCTCTTATTTTATTAAAACGTTTTTACAACGTTTTTCTGAATTTCACTTGGTGTGTGTGTGTGAGTGTGTGTCATCAAATTTTCGATCGTTAATTTAACCAACTTCCCATCAAGCTAGAGCTTTGAAATTTTGGGAACCGTTCGTACTCGCCTAACAATGCAATATTTAGACGTTTGCGACAAGTTTAAACTGATATTTCAATAGTTTTAATAAGTCAAAATATTCTTTCCTCTCGGCGCTTTTAGGATTGAGGAAAAAATTTCTTTCCCCCTCTGGGAGCACCGGGCACTCCCCACACCGCATGCGGTATCGTAAACCTTTTGTACTCACAAAGGGGAGATACTATCTCCCCTTTACTATCTCCGAGATAGTAAGGGTTGCTGACTTTTAGTCAGTAATCATTCGCAAGGAAGAAAGTTTCCAATATTTGGCGCCATGTCTTATCACAATAATTTTTTCTGAATTCTGGTTCCCATTCTTTTTTTAATAGAATGACTTACAAACTTTCAAATGCATGTTTTGATTTTATGAGTATTATGAATTTTTTGATACTCTCACAAATGTCTCTTTTTAAGTAAATTTTAAAGTTAAAAATAACTAACAGTTTTAACTAATATTTCAATAATTTTCTCTAATAAACTTTCCCACCATATAAAAACGTTGGTTTTTATATCTAATTATTACGTATTTCACTTGGTGTGTGTGTGTCATCAAATTTTCGATCGTTAATTTAACCAACTTCCCATCAAGCTAGAGCTCTGAAACTTTGGGAATCGTTCTCACTCGCCTAACAATGCCATATTTAGACATTTGCAACAAGTTTTAACTAAAATTTTCTTTAATAATATAGTTTAGCCCAACCTCTTGGTGCGATTTCGAAAATTGGCACCAAACTTGGCGTTTTTTTTTTTTTTTTTGCTGAACGTTAAATCCGTAAAACGGACCAGAGTAGCCACATTTGGCAAAATACCGCCAAATAATTATTGTTGCCAAGAGTGGTTTTGTTAAACTGCATTGCAACCATTTAATTTACTGGATGAATTAATTAATTTTAGTTAGTTTTAACGTTTTTATGTATTTCACTTGGTGTGAGTATCAGTGTGTTATCAAATTTTCTATCGTTAATTTAACGAACTTCCCATCAAGTTAGCGCTCTGAAATTTGGGAACCATTTTTACTTGCCTAACAATGCAATATTTAGATATTTGCGACCAGTTTTAACAAATATTTCAATAATTTTCTTTAAAAAACTTTGTCACCATATAAAAACGTTGGTTTTTATCTCGAATTATTATTATTATAAATCTCATAAGCGGATCGATTTTTTACTAACATCGCACTCAGAAGCGACGAATCTTCTAATTAGTTAGCCCAACCAGTATTTTAGATGACAAAAGCTCTCTACAAAATTTGATGAATTATGTCATATTTTTGCGAAAAATTGGACTTGTGTGGAAAATTGTGTTTCTCCTTGCCAATGATTTTTGCAGTCAGGTTGAAAACACGCAAGACTGTTTTGCGAGACTTTAGCGACAAAACTAGGTGACTCGAGACAAGGAGGGAAATTTTTAGAACAAAACATCGAGAACACACACACATATATATATATATATATAAATAATGATTTAACTTAAATTTAACATAATTTTCTAATTTTTCCAAAACTTCAACTCTTCTAGTTGGAAGTTCATCCTATTTTCTGATACAAATCTTTTTGAGCTTTTATTTTATGTGATTACGCACAAAAAATCCACTCGTATCTGGTTTTCCTCGGTTTCGCATTCGAAGGGAGATTTCTCTGTAGACTTTGTCTGCAGCAGAAATACATAAAAATCCTTGGATGCGGAATTCTAGTTGTTCGGGTGCATAACCCTCTCGGGTTTAATCCCCATTTTAATTATTTTTTAAAAGATGAGCCAGAACGTTGGTATTACGTTTGCCCAAGAGTTAACAGAAAATAATAAATATAAGTTAAAAATTTAAAAAAAAAACATGAAAGTTAACAAGCAATGCTTGATATTTAATTAATTAAAATTAAAATATCTTAGGAAAATAGATTTAAATGCATAGCTAAGATTTTATTTAAAAAAAAGTTGTAAAATTAAATATATGATTTATAACTTGATTTTATGGGTGATCAATGGTGAATTTATTTGAGTTGGGAAAAAATGTATTATTTTGCATTCTTGTAGTTAGAAATTATTTATTTTAAGCTTCATGAAGAAATAATTTATTGGCTGGGTTATTTAAAGAGCCTTAAGTCAAATACCACGTGATCTGAAGAAATCCTTGCACATAAATTCCTAGCAGGGAAAATTTAGCTCTTTTCCCTGTAGCCACGAAGTCGAAGCGACTCATCTGGTGTCCTCAAATTTGTATGATGCACCTTTTATTATACATGTCATATCATTAACAAATGGTCATTCAAACGAAAGCACTCAGAATCGCATTGTGTTTACCACAATGGACTCCAAACATTGTACTTTTACAAATAGCTGATCAGGAAATACTATCGGAGAAAATAAGAAGGCCAGCGAACAAACTTTTTATCTCCCAGATTTCAAACGGTGACTTTACCTCTCTGCATCTCAATAGCCCTGGTACTATGGATCTAAATATTGTGGAAGAGGACAAAAGCGATATCTCTAATACTTTTCATACATTGAATATTATTGGACAACAAATAATATCTATCCCTAGATTGCTGTACTTCACAGAGCTTCCATGCGAAATTTACACCAATGAATTTAAATTTCAGGAAAAAAACCTTCCTACTTTTATCATCAGGGGATTATTTGACGAAATAGTGAGCAATAACTACCAAGATTATTTCGTAACAGCTACGGATACTTCAAAAAACCAACCATAACATGACCTCTATTGCCGTCATAACGAAAAAATCCTTCTTTGCTTACAATTTAAACCCCATTAACATCATATTTACAGCAGAAGCTCTAGCCATATGCCAAGCTCTAGATGATCTCACGGTATTAAATAAAAAATTATTAATTTTATCAGATAGTCACTCTGTTCTAACTGCTCTAAAAATTATAATATAAAATCTCCAAAAGTTATTCACAGATTAGCCAACAAAATTTTCATCCTCTCGCAATTTCAAACTCAAATGGTACTACTGTGGACTCTGGGACACTCGAAAATTATTTGGAATAAACAGGAGGATTATCTAGCTAAATCGGTTTCGGAGTCAGTATACCTCCCAAAGAAATCGTCTCTGGAAAACATTCAAGAAAAATCCACAACATACTACCTTCAAAGAACTTTTGACCCGTGTGGTGACCGGGGATGACAGAATAGTCTCACTGTAGCTCATGCATGTTGTAAAAGGCGACTAAAATGGGTACCCAGCGTCTGGGGGTATAGCCGGGCACCCTGCCCCTGGGGATTATATCAGGGGACCTCAGGGACTTGCCTTCGTAAGGTAATTGCGGGCATCATGACCCCGAGGCACTCTAGTGATCTTTTTCTTTCCCATGGGGTTTACTGTCTTTGGTAAACACGGGTGACGCACTCCCGGGATACCCTAGCGATCCTTCTCTATTGTCGACCCTCCTTCTTGTCAACCATTTTTACCTTTTTTTCAACTTCACGTCTAGACCACAGTTTAATCTTGTTTGGCGCAGCATAGCCATATCTGGCTCTTGCGCCAATAAACTTTACATTCACTCACTCACTCAAAGAACTTTTGGAAACAATAGTCACTAATAAACAAGTGTTCAGAATATTCCTGCAGAAACTAAAGTACTTTGACATATAATGTTACTGAATGAAATACATCTATTAAACGGATAATGATGATAGGGAAGTTTTATTGGCGCAAGAGCCAGATATGGCCATACTGCGCCAAACAAGGTGAATCTGTGATCTAAATGTTAAAACAATGAAAAAAGATTGATCGACACGAAGGATCAAATGAGAAAGTAAAGTTTATTGGCGTAAGAGCCAGGTATGGCTACACTGCGCCAAACAAGATTTAACTGTGGTCTAAACGAGAAGAAAATTAAGAAAAGACACAAATTGGTTGACAAGAAGGAGGGTCGAAAATAGACAAGGATTGCTAGGGTAACCCGGGGGCGCGTCACCCATGTTTACCAAAGACAGTAAATCTCATAGGATAGAAAAAGATCACTAGGGTGTCTCGGGGTCATGATGCCCATACTTACCTAAAGAAGGTAAGTCCCTGAGGCCCCCTGATATAATCCCCAGGGGCAGGGTGCTTGGCTATACCCCCAGATGCTAGGTACCCATTTTAGTCGCCTCTTACGACATGCATGAGCTACAGTGGGACTATTCTGTCATTCCCGGATCTATTAAACGGAATTATAGCTTTTGCTACTCCATATCCCACAAAAATCAATCAATCAATAAAAATTTGTATGGTGCAATGTTATTATCACTCTCCTGGATGGGCGTAAATTATGCTTCTCCCACCGCTATCACGATGTAATTGCCTCGTGTTAAATTAACATATGTATAATTTCAACTATTTAACGCTTCTCTATGGTACTGTGACTGCACTACGAATTTAAAATTTTAGTTTTATTGATTTCTTACATATATATATATATTTCAAATCCAACAACACAACACTAGGCCCACAAAGTCGGCTTGTTAGTGGTCTAGCCGTGAAGAAATTATTAATTTACTTTTATACAGCTTACAATTTTTACTCACTCTCTAAACGATTCTACTCCTTTACCAAACAAATTACCAACCAATAGTATGCATTCTTTTACACTTAATTACCAACCAAACAACGATTTAAATCTTTTCTTCAATTTATATGGTGATGACGTGTAATTTTTTTTTTCATTTTGAGTATCTGATATCCATCGTGAAGCTTAAAGAATATTTCACCTTTCTACTCACATATTTGAATCTTCATTTCTTTGAATGTTTGTAAGTAATTTTTATATTTTGATTCGTTGATAATTTTTAGAATTATAGATTTTATTTTTGTAGATTTTATCGCTAAACGTTTTTGCATCTTTTTATCATTGAACTCTTTTGTACTTTGGATTTCTCAATTCAGTCTACCAAGTCGAAAAAGGGGAAGGTTGGTACCATTAAACTAGTTTAACCCCGCTTATTCGGTCCTCAGCCCGAAATTGCTTTTCGACTTGCTGGGTTCCATATTTTCATTTAATTTTACATTTCTGGCTTCTTTAAATATTTGAAATTATTCTTCCATAAATTTTCTGTATATATATATATGTGTGTGTATTTGATCAAAAAAAATACACTTACATCAATGCGAAGTTAAATAAAAGCATGCCAAATATTGTATTCAAAATAAGGAAGTAAATTTCACTTTTTGAATTTTGAAACGGACGCTATCTGCTATTGCCACGTAACAAATGATATTAGTGTGTCCGTTTTGATTTTTGAATTATTGCCCTTGAACTGCTCACAGACGTGACGGTTCACTTATGAAAAAGTTGCGCAGTGATAGCAATATCAAGCGGCAACAAAATTGTTTTGCTAAAATTCAAACCATTTGCTTATAACACAATGAAGTACTATATCAAAAAATATCCTAGTTATAACTGGTTATCTACTTTACAGAAGAATCTCATAAGGGGACTGACTACAAATACAGTCGAGCTATCTACTTTACAGAAGAGTCTCATAAGGGGACTGACTACAAATACAGTCGAGCTCCGTTAACGCGAAGTAGTAGGAATCCATGGTTACTAAACCATGAGAATTACAGATTTAATATATATCCTAAATCAATATGACTTTTCTGCGTTATGTTTACATTTTTTCGACATTGCTTTTAATTGTTACGGAAATCAATTAACAAGAAGGAAAAAAACATATATAACTCTTAAAATTTGACTAATAAAAAATGGTTGAACGTACAACTGATCTCACTGAAGGGGAAATCTTAAAAATAAATTCTTATCAAAAATTTTTATCTAGAACATTTCATTTTCCGAAAAATGGCGATCCGAACATTCAATTCCACAAAATATAAAGTATTAAAAGATTCGACCTTTTCTTTGCGCCAAACTTCCAAAGGATGCATTTCACAGAACTTTCGTTCATCTCTGCTTAGTCGGATTTTTATCTTCTCACTTTCCTGACGAAATTCACCATCTGCACTTTACGTTCAGGAGACTTGCAAACTCTGGTTTCGTAAAAAATTCCTACTCTACCCCTGCTCTCAAGCCACTTATTTCTTCATTTCCAATTTCTCTTCCGAGTATAAGTTTGCTTTTGCAAATTAGAATTCCATGGTCTGTTCATCCCATGATATATAAAATAGAAACAATAAATGTATTATGTCTACACTCAACAGGAGGTCCTGACGTCATCTGAAAAAAGTTTAATCTGAAACTCATAAAAAGGGAGCCATGATAAAATCGCACATTAACTTTGTTGGGACAGTTTTCTGGGCTTCATTGCTCATAGGAAAAATTCGTGAAGGTTACACAGATATAACAAAGATTTAAGAAATATAGAACAATTTTCCCTCTCTCTCCAGAAAGTGCAATAAGGAAAAAAAATTATAAGTGCTATTTTCAATTTCTTTTTATATAGTTCATATTATGAAGTCATTATTAAATACATGTAGCTACAGAGATGAAAAATATCCAGTAAATTCCGAAAGAAGCAATCAAATATTCTGCTATGCTAATGATGGACATGGGAATGAAAGCGACAATGAAGATGACTGGGATTATATTCTTTTCTGAAAATAAATTGCAGCTTTAAATGTAGTTTATTTTCATTGCATCGTGATATCTTTTATACAATTTTTGTAATTTTATTGCTTATTTTTAAGTTTTCATATAGATTCTTTATACTGCTGAATGTTATTTATTTTAACACTACTCATATATCTAAATAAAAATAAATTCAGAATTCCATTGAAATAATTTAATGCTAGCTTTTACACCCGATTTGTCCACCCTCCCATGTGACAGGCTTATCCTGTAATGAATCATGACTCAAATCACCTTCCTTAGACAACTTTATATATATATATATAATGAAAACTAACAAGAAAGAAGTTCAAAAGTAGCGGGGTTGATGTTCGTAAAATTTATTGGAGCTTAAAGTCCTCATGTGGCTTAGTATGCATGTAGAGAGTTTGGTTTGGTTTTATTAACATCGCACTAGAAGCAATACAAGGGGTATCATCAACGGATCTCGTAATTTTGAACCCCTGTCAAGTGACGAAGATGACACCTGAGCTGGCACTCCCTCTTCTAACTTCCACACCACGTCAATACAAATGTAGAGAGATAAATAAATCTTAGGTGTTGACCTAGTCATTTGAATATCTTTCAGAATTGTGAGGAATATTAGCTGTGTTGAAACTTTTCAAGCAGGAAGAAAAACGCAACCAAAATTTGTTTGTTATATGAATAAAAACAGTAACTGTATCCGACATCCAATTAATATAAATAAACTTTAATAAAAGTGGCCCCTTGATTGAATAACATTTTTGTCACTGAGTCTCCACCTCCAAACAAAGTGGAGATAGTATCATTTTCTTAAAAGTAACAATTTTAAAGTATAACTCTGGATAAAAGAATTGAAAAAAATAATTAAACTTTTTTTTAAAATTAAAATTATATATATGGAGTAAAACCAATATATGGAGTAAAACCAATGTTGGAGATTTTTCCCAACCCAATGAATGAAATATAAAGTGTAAGATTTAAAATAAGCAGAGATTTTAATAAGAATATTTCAAAGAAAAAGAAACACAACCACAAGTAAAACAACAAACACCTTTTATTTACAATGCCAGCACATTGAAGAGCCAATAATAATCACATTCAATAGATGGCTCTATACCATTCAGCAACATTGATATAAAAAAATACATGTGCAAATATCTCTTCCTTTGTATACATGCAGAAAACATGATGGCTAACACAGATCAAAAAATACTTTTCACTAAAATTCTGCACCTTTCTTACACTTTTTATTTGCTGAATATTGAATGCAGCATTCAAACTGGTTTAACAACAATATGGAATTGTGCTTTATAAAGACTTAAAAATAACAATGAAACAACTTGAAAGTCTTTTAACAGTACAAATGAATTATATTTTTCTGGGAAAATTGAAATCAAATATCGAAACATGCTTTTAAATCCCAACTAAAATACCATTCCCAAACAATCAAAACCAATTTAAATGCTGCATTACCTCTCAAAAACTTCTCTTACAAATCATTTATTTAAAGTGTAACAATAAGGTGGAGGTAAGAATATTTAATCTGAAGATGAGGCACATTTATTACACATTTTTAAATAAACAATTCATTTTATTCTTCACAGCTTTCCACTTGTTATTTAAGAGCACCATAAACTTTGATAAATTTAATAATTGATGTGATAAAATTTATAAATATCTTAGCACAAAATAAAAAACTTACTCTCGTTCCTTATTGTTACTCATCAAATATGTCATTAAAAAACAGGATTATAAAGGATTTACAAATGTTTTAAATAAAAGAACTCATGGACAACTTGCAATTTTTTGTACCATTACTTATATTAGAAAATAGATGTCGTATATTCCAAATGAAATCTAAAATCTACAATATTGAGTAATACTTAAAATGTATGAAAATTCAATCTAACACAAAATGGAAAAATGGATGGAATATTATTAACTGTATGCAAAATAGGCAATACGTCTTTAAATGATTCATGAAAATGTTAAGAGAAATAAATGTATTAGGTCAAAAAAGGGACAATTTAAATAAATAAATTAAAAAAAAAAAAAAGAATATACAGACATTGTATCATTTACATTAAATTAAATTTATGCAAATGATGCTTCATAAATTTTTCTTAATTTTTGAAAAAAAAATTATATAACAGCATTTTATACATAAAAAACACAATATTAAGTGTCTCCAGAAAAACCTCTTTAAGATGACCAAATTTTAATTCATAAACTAATTAGTATGTTAATGCTGTTTTAAAAACATACATAAGAATATATTTCTCAATTTTTAATGATAAACATAAAAAGACTTAAAATTAAAGACAGTTTATTTACTCAAAGTTATCAGAAATGAATACATTTTTAGTTATCAGAAGGGAGGGGCATTAAAAAAATAAAGAAAGAAGAAAAAGTTTAAGGCATCCCTATTCCTTATTAATATATCATTTGCAATTCCCTGAATAAATTAATTTCTTTTATATTTTAAAAACATCTCAAAACATTTAGTAATAAATAATTTCAAGGCTTTTAAAAAAAAAATCATGATACATAAAAATATAGTTAATAGAAAAAAATTTAATGGTTTTAACTGGGATTGGTCAGAATAATAACAAAATTCAAATTGAATCAAAATTCCTTTAAATTTGCAGGTATAGAGATTACAAAAATTCAACAAAAATATAGGTTATATGAAGTTGTCACTTAAAGAGATTTTTTTGTACATATCTAATAAAGAAATTGTGTTTCATAATTTTCAACAATTTTTGATGATAAAAAAAACTTTTTTTGAGCAAACGTAATTGACTTTATGTAAGTGCTCTATTCACCTAATATTAGAATAAGACACTGAAAATCTTAGTATGCATGATGTATACTAAAAATTTCAGAAATTGTATTGGTATCAAATCCTTCAAAATCCTGTACTTTTTGTATACAGATTTGAAAAACAAGATTTTCACACACTATGTGCTAACAGTATCATTAATAAAACATATATATTCAAATATGCTTTTTATAAGGCATCTTAGACATTTTTTAACTATGTGCAGTATTTAAAATACTCTATCTCTTCAACAACAAAAGCTTATAAAGCTTTCACCACATATTTTATTTACCAGAATTCTGTGCTTCCAAAAAAGTCACTTCCACAAACAATGCTGGCAAAGACAACATATTTTAGTCAACAAAATAATTCTGTGATACAGATGCCAACAATCATAAATGATACATTTAAAAACAATACTATGTGTGATACATTTACAGAGTTAGCAAAGTGAATTAAACAATTATTCTTTTCACTTATCATTTGACTTAAAGAGGCACAATCGCAACGCAGAAATATCAGCATTTATCTTTGTGAAACTGTTCATAAGCATAACAAGGTATATAATAAACTATAAAGAAAAATTCAATATTTTCAACTGAAAAAATATTTTAAACTGAAATTAAGTTTCCTATAAAATAAAAAAACTAACTAATAAAAATAAAGAATTATTTACAACAGACATGTTAAATGATTTGTTAAGATTCTATTTTTGCTAAATTAAACTTTAATTTTGCAAAAATTAGATTTTTATAAAAGACATGAGTGAAAGAAATGTTAAAAAAAAGAAAAAGAAGCAAAACATTGAAAACAAAAATTAATCTGTCAGTCATCTAAGATTCATTCATTTACTATCTCACATTCCATACATGAGCAATTTTTTTAAAAAATTAAAAATCATTTCAAATAATTATTTTAAATTATAATTTAAATCACCATTTTTAAAACATAGTACTTAACAGAAATATTAAAGCACTTATTTTACATACAAAACATTTTTTTTAAAAAAAATGTATTATGACATTGATTGATATTCATTTAAATTCTTTTGAAATTTGGAAATGTTAGGTTTAATTAAAAGAAAATTAAAAAACATTGACATTAAATGCAAAGAATCATTACAAATAAATGGTTTATTTTCATAAAATAATGCAACAAGTCTCTCTTCATGTGTAACTTGGCATCCTTTTTTAAATGTTTCAGTAACACGACACATATGAAGAAATATATATACACATAACAAACTCCTTATTGTTAAAATTTTTAAGACACATTAATATATATACTCAAAAAATCTTTTCTTACTTAAACAAACAAAACCAATTTATATATATTTATGTGACTCTTACAGATTTATAATTGTTGCACTTGTTTACTAATAGTAATTGTATGTAAGAATATATTTGGTTATAATGAATTAAGTATTTCACTTTTAAAATATGTTTTATGAATGAGAATACTTATAAAACTATCAGAAAAATTATTTGTTGAAAAAACTGAAATATAAATTTAACACTCCCTTATTTATGTTACTATATTCACATTGAAAACTAATATATTTTCAATAAAATTTTTCTTTTTATATTTATTTATTTAAATAAGTATATAAATGACAGAAAAAAACTTCAAATGGAATAAAAGTTTATATTACTTAGCTTCAATACAAAGAAAATGATTACATCTCAAATAATCCAAATGAATAATTCCTTTACTTAAATCCATTACTAAGACCAAGCCATCACAGATCCAACTTAACTTTATAGCAAGTAAAGATGTTATGTTTAAGAACAGTTTCAAAAACAGCTCGTGCAGGAAACTGGACCCTTTGTGCGCGTCGCAGCATGCTACCAAGATTTAACAATATTTCCCTTTCCATACACGAAAAATAACTGTGAAGAATACTTTCCATTTCCAATAGAATCCTAATTCATTCTGGTCTCTCATTATCATAATATTAAAGGATGCGGTGAGAGAGTTTTAGTGAAAATTCCACAATATGTGCCCACCATTGAAAAGTGGTCCCTTTTAAATTTAACTTCAAGCATAAAGAATCTGATTTATTTATGTACATTATATATATATATATATATCACCTTTGAAATTATAATATGAATCGATACAAGAACAGTTATCAACAGCCTAATCAATTTTACATTTCAGTTTTTAACAGTAACCTGAAATTTATGCAAATAGTGAAAATTATTTACATATAAATAGTTATTTCATGGCAGTTTATATTTTGAGTTCAGGAGATGAGGATATTAATTTTACAAAACTAATTGATGTAAAACAAAGTTATGTCTTAAGCAGCTATGTGAACAATGGTAAAGCTGCTCAAATTGCTAAGGATATATATATTGATGAAAATTTTGTATAGATTCAGTATCAATGTGCTACTTAAAAGAATACAATTGAATTTAGAAAATCAGTTACATAACAGATTATTTAATTGTAATCTATGAATAAAATATTAGCAAACAAAACACTATTAGTACAATACCTAAAACATCATAATTTTACTATAAAAAGTATGGATATCAACATAAAAGTAAATTAAGATTTACACTGAAGAAAAATTAACTCATGATTAAAAAACTTCCAAAATTTAATTTTATTATTATTTTTTAAAGAATATTGTACAATTAAATTACGCAACTAATCATGAAATAAAATTATCATTTACTTGTTTCCACTTGAGGATTTACTATTTATAAAAGCAACTAAGATATGTAATAAATCCGATTTCTGATAGATACTTTGTGGTACTTATTTCAAAACTCATGTCATAGAAAAAGCATTAAAAGTAAATCCTAGAGCTAAAATATAAAACCTTGTAATTTATTTAAAGAGTTTCTTTCATTCATATAAAAATATTGCATTTATGTATTAAAGTTAAATTCATTGCAACAACACAGCCATATAAAATTACAGCACATAAAGTTTATGCAGAACTTTAGGTGAAATATTAACACCTTATAAAGATATCTGTCATTCTGTATAACCAACATGAAAAACTCTCAAACAGATTTTTTTTAAAAAAAAAGAAAAGAAAAGGAAAAGCACATCTTACAATTAAAATTTCTCGAAATGATTCGGCCTACAGTATAAGCCAGTTCAAAAGCTAACACATCTCAGCAAATCAAGCATACATTTTCAAAACATTAAAAAATTTAAAACATATAAGCATGTGATGATTTTAAAAAAAGACAGTAGAAAATTATTTTTCTTTGCTGCTTTAGAGTGGGTATGTTAAAATTTCTATCATGATTTTCTAAATGTTTTACATAATACATGTTAGATACATTTTAAATTTCAAAAAGAATCACATCAAATGAGTTTTATATTTTAATCTCTACACTTTAAAAATAATTAAACACATTTTTTTACAATCAAACTTCTTTACCATTCAAAGATACACTTTCTATGCATTTAAATTAATTTGCTTTAAAAGAAAACATTTCAGATAAATATAACATATATAAAAATATTTTATATAAAACAAAAGTAGAAAACTCAAAGCTATTGATAATGCAAATGACAATAAAGATCTTCAATTTTTTTTTTTTTTTTTTCTTCCTTGCCACTTAACAAAATCATCCCTTAAAAAATTCATAGCAAAAAGCTTCTATTCATGCACATAAAAAATTACCAAATTTCTTGAATCTTTCATATCAGATTTATTTCTAAGAATACATATAAATATTTTTTGACATCAATTAAAATCTTTCAGCATTCAGTTTTCATTTTTTACTAATAATCTTTGTTTAAATTATTACTTCAGTAACAAGAGAGAGAAAATAAAATTTTTCTAATTCAAAATGCATATCAAGTTTTTTTTTTTTTTTTTTTTTTTTTAAAAAAAAATAGTAATGCTGGAACAGAATTTGAATTAAATTTTTTATATCCACACTAGAGAGGAAAAAAAAGAGAAACGTGAATTTTCCATGAAACAAACCAACACCATTAAGCAGAAATGATACACTGCTAGAGTATGCTGAAAATGCACACCAGACAAGAAAAATACACAAGGAATGTATTATCTACAAACATATAAAACTTTCATTTACTAAAAGACATCAAATATCATGAACAAGATAACATCTAGTTATTTTTTTATTTTAGCATTTCCAATAGAATTTGATAAAACAAACTGTATTAAAAAATGGTGGATGAAACGATCACCAATATCATAAAGCAAAATTTTGAATTGCTAAGGATTTGAACATTAAAAAAAAAATTGTTTGTGACACAGTTGGATAAAATTTAAAGCAATTTGTTTCTTAAATAAGAAGAAATAAATTTATAAATACCCCCAAAATGGAAAATGTTGTCAAGATAAGTTCACAAAAATTCTTTAAAAAATTCATTTCACATGTTTTTTATTCAGTCTATTGAGCTTAATTTGTACTGCATTTAAAGTAGATGAACACATTACGGACTGTAATGACTAGTCTACAAAATTCAACAGCAGCTACAGCACAAAACAAATTTCTAGAAATTTACCCTTCATGAACAAAGAAAAAACTTAGCAATATATTGATATTAAATATATTTCAATTGCATTTCAAGTAAAAGGATTTAAGTGTGCAGCATGCAATCAATACTCCCACATAGTTGGCTGACAAGCACAAATTTAAAGAAATTAATCCAGTAACTTGACATATTTCAAATAAAAGAAGTTAACTAAACAAATTAATTTTTGTCAGATCACTTAAATTGTTAGAAAAAACTCATTCTAACAAATATATTTAAAATATGTTTATATATGTACATACTCTAAAAGCACTTTCTATGATCATGATCAAAATTATTAATCATATCAAACTTTTAAAAGTAATACAAATTGCAGGCATTTATTATTATTTAGAAAATAAAATTTCCTGTAAATCACATTTAAATAATGTAATTAACTTCTATACTTGAGAATAGATCTAATGGATTATTTTACTCAAATAGTAGTTAATTTTTCACTTCAAATGATTATTTTACTTAAACTCGATCAGAAAATAGCACATCCCACCCCCAATAAATTCTACAAGCTATTACAATTACTACAAATTTCACTTTCATCCGACTATTTTTTTTATAATCATTTTTAATTTTAATTGAACAAATTGTTTTAATTCAGGAAAAATTTAAGCCAAATGACTGAGCTTTTTAAATAGCAACTGGTGATATTAATTTATGAATAAAATCACTCAGACTAATAAAAAAAATTACCTACATTCTTTGTCATGATTCAGTACTTAAAATTTTCATATTTCATCAATATGAGAAAATATATATAAAAATTTCTTAAGGAATTTTTACAAATTATATTTCCAACTGTGTCATATGATGTATGCATGAAACAAATAATAATATGAATTCAGTTATTGCTAGCTCCTGTTTTTATGTTTTGAATAAAACATGTTACATTCTGTTATTTCCCTGAGACACTTGAGGTCAACAAAATGCACGCATGAAAAATATTTAAAGCATCAGTGCTTAATGCTACATTCATCATACAGCATTCTGCACTGCAGGATATAGGTTTCACTCTCTTTCGACATAATAAATCAACGAAATGTACATTAAAAAATAAAATATATGCTTCAATCTGAGTGCACAATATCCGAACAGTAACCATGAAAAAAATCTCCTAATTACTGTACATTAGGAGAAACTGAATCAAATTGAAAGTTGTATGAGATATTACAACACAATAACAGCAAACATGGTTAACGATGAAGGGTGTTGTTTGTTTGTTTTTTGTTAGTTGACACAGTATACATCTCCCCCCCCCCTTGTCAGTAATGTACAACAATATGTGCTTTTAATAGATGAAAACAACACCAAAATGGATTGTTCCATTCTTCAAAAGAAGGTTGGATCTCTTTTTTTTTAACATCCCTCATGGGCTCGGGCAATAATAACCCAACACATGGAATGTGCAGTGTTTAAGATCCCTTTAGTCTCTCTGGCAGTTGAGAAAAATTGAATTCAATGGCAGTTACATCAAAGAACTCGTTCAACAAAAATATACCACATTATTCATGCTCGGAGTTTAGTCTTATTTCTTTTTTGCATGAAGCATTTCCATGAGTAAAGTCTGTGAGGGAGCATTGCCATTGAGATGTCGGTAGAGCAAGTATTCTTCACCTCGTTCACTGATGGTGTGAATTTCTGGCAACACTGCGAGCAGATGATTAAATTTATCCTACGAAAATTAGAAAAATAAGAAATAAGAACACACTAAAAAGCATATAAATATGTAAACAGTAAGACACAAAAACTTTTGATTATAAGGTTATAGAATATGTTGAATGTTTTGAAATATTTTTTTACAATTGTTCTGTTATTCTTAAAAATTTTAAACTACAAAGAATTTCCATGGACATTTCAGAAGTGTACAAATCTTTCAAACAAAAAAAAAAAAAAAAAAAAAAAAAATTTAAAATTTTAAGAACTTTTAAAAAAAAAAAAAAAAAAATTAGATACACTGAAAAGAACATTAAAATATTATATATAAAGATGATAGAATAAAAACAAATTTAAATTCAAATACATCTATTATAATTTTCACCAAAAAATGTATTACAAGTATAATGGAAAAAAGTTGTGCAATGCCATTTTTGAATGAAAATATTTTAACATTACATAATCAATTCTTTAAAAAATATATATAAAAAAGTTTCCCACAAAAATTCTTTAAACAAAATTTTAATATCATAAGAATTCCAAATGCTTATATTTCAAATTATTTTAGCTCTTATCACTAAATAAGCAATAACTGATCAAACTTCCAGCACAGCTTGAGAAATCATAATTCCACTTACCACACTTGAGTTTAAATAAAAGATTATGCACACACTAAAAAGTCTATTTGAATTATGTTTTTCATAAAACAAGAGATTCATTCCCTCTTGAAAGATGAGATAAGTCCATCAGGTAATATCTGCAATAGCACTTTACACAACCTTAATTTACACAGCTAGAACCATTACCCAATTTATATTTTTGAATGGTTTAAAGCAATAATTAAAAATGCCAAAGTAGAAATTTTTTTTAAGTAATATCAAAGCTGTGTATTATTATCTATTATGTTTCCCCCTTAACACAAATTTTAAAAGCAACGCAACTTTAATTTGGTTCAGTTATCCCAACATACCAAGAATGAAAGCAATCGTAAACAGAACCAAGCTATGTTCAAAACAGCTACACAGGTTAAAAACTAGTTATCTTTAAAAGCCATCTCACATCAAAAAATTAAAAACATTAAATATAAAAAAATGAAATAAATTATGAAACATTAAATATATGATGTTGGGATTGATATATTCAAAAACTAAAATTCAAATGACAAATATTTTAGCTAACATCAGCTAGTGAGACAATTACAAAGTAATAAAAAAAAAAAATGATCACTATTTCTAAAAAGAGGTGATCAAAAGACAACTTTGAAAACCTTGTAACAATTTTTTTATGTCATTCTTCTTCAACTGATTTTCAGATTTTTCCTACAACAATAGCTTAATTCAGCAGTATCATTTTTACTACAGGATTTTGACAAAGAAATAGGAATGCATGCAAAACCATGGTAGGAAAAAATATGAAAAATAAAACCCAACAAATTATACTTAACTGAAATAAAACTACTGCTTCATAAAGAAAATCTAAATACTATTTAACAGCAACATTACATAAAATCTTGAGATATAAATTTAATCACCAAAATAGAGAAGACAATCAGTAAGCTTAAAACAGCTTCTGTTATATTTGTAAAATTAATTAAACATAGAATAAATAGGGTCATTATTTTTTTAATAGAAAATTAGAACTTCTTTACATACGGAACATTTAATTAATGCCAAATTTATAAGAAATCAAACCCAACACATAATACTTGCACAATTAGTAGCTTAAATTAAAATACTTCTAAAATTCCAAAAAATTATAATTTCTATTATATTAGTAACATAATTCACAAGTAACAATTTACAGAGCTCAAATCATAATTTACCTCTCTCTCTCTCTAACTACTTTTTAGTTTCAGTGAATCTTAATTAACTTCAATTTCTCTATGCAGAAATTAATGATAAATTTAATACAAAAAATGAGATTAACTATAATGTGAAAAGTATCGATCAAAATAATGAAATATTTTTAATTTAAACAGGTATTAAATTATACAATAAAAATATGTCAGTATATCAACTTCTGGAACTGTGAAAAACTACTATATATATATGCTACTTATTCACAATGCTATTCACCCCCAGTATATGACACACATTAAAAATTAAATATATTTATAAAAGGGAAACAATGACTCACATTAACTTGTGGATAGAACATGACTGAGTAATCCATCAGTGCCTGCTGTGTTCGATCATAAGCATCAGTTACTAGCTTAACATTCGAAAGGGTTCTTGCCTCTGCTGAGATAAGAGAGATATTTTTTAAAGTATCATAGAGGTTTTATTTAAACTAATGCATTAGAAGAACATCAAAATAACATTATTTAAAAAATCATACTATCAAGCTAACAAAAAGTTCTACATAAATCTAATTATTAATAGTTGATATGAAATCATAATAAACAGCTTATTTAGAAATTCAACACAAGAACACTTTTTTTTTTAAAAAAAATCTAATAGCTTTGGTAAGTACGGGTAAAAATTGCAGTCCAATTAAACAGACAAATAGTCTGTAACCATAGAGGTATTTATTTATGAAATGTTTTAAACTTTTAGCTTTAAAAAGTCAGTTAAAAAAACGTTGCTTCAGCTAAATTTTCAATTACTTCACTGTCATCTTATGAAAAGAAAAAACATTTAAAACTTAAAAAAAAAAAAACGCGAGCAGAAATAAAAACAAATAAAAATGAAACTAATATAAATTTTTTTAAATTATTTTTTTTTTTTAATAAAAAAAATTTATAAACCCCCCCCCCCAAAAAAAAAAAAAAATCCGCAGAATTATTAGTGTTTACACTTAGCACATAGAAAACATTATATACTGTAACTGATATTTGGAAGAAATAGTATTATGTAATCATAAGAAGAAACAACTAAGTAATAACTTTTATTAAAGAGAAATTCATATTAACTTAAGTAATGTGTCAACAAATCATATCAAAATAGTTACACATTATTAACCAATATATATATATATATATATATAAATGTCAGTTACCAAAATATTATTTATATTGTGAGTAGTAAAAATAAGTTACAAGATCATTTTTGCACAAAAATTCATCAAAATAATAGTAATATCAAAAAATGAAATAGTAATATAAAAAAATGTATTCCTTCTCTAAAAAAAGCAGTTTAAAAAAAACAATAATTTTTAGAGAAATGGGACAAGAAATAACAGATCTAATGATTTTCAATCGTTTGGTTTATGATCCACTGAAACACTTTTATAACTACTATAAGGGTGATCAAGATAAAAAGATACACATTAAAAAATTATAATACAAATGTTGATATCTTATGCCTAAACGTAAGTAGAACATCATTTTTTAAACTCCAATCCTTAGAAAAAATTAGGCTATTCACCATGAGTCCATCAGAAGTAATACAATGCTTGTGGGAGCGTTGAAGTAGATATGTTAAGAAGAGAAAATTAAGAACTATAATACATTTGCTGCAAGATAACTTATCAATAATCCATTTACTGCTGGCTCCTTCATTGGAGCATATAAGCATATGAATCTCCTATGGAAGAAAAAAATATATCAAGAGTAATAGTATTCTACTTCAATTCCACTCAATTCCAGAGCTTGTAAAAAAATTTAAATCATGCAGTTAATTCTTATTTTAATTATTATTATTATTACAAGTGCAGCATTCAATAAGAATGATGCATATTTTTTTCTCTTCCAAACAGTATCCACATCGCACAATGTAGAAACGAGTGCATTGAAATGCAATTTCTATTTCAAGTCTTATTTACATTCACATGAAAGTAAATGGGACATTCACATTAATATCATCACACTATGACTTGTGAAAATTTCCTTTACAACACATTTTATTCAGCACTGATTTTGTGCAACTCACCCAACACATGAACCAAACGTTAAGCCAATTCTTAAAAACATTATTTATATTTTACATTAACTAAGCAATAAAAAGTTTCATAAAATATCTTCTGATAATCAAAAACTATACCAATTTATCAACAAATCAGGGATTGAATAAAATGATATTAACATTTTTACAATAGATAACATACAGAATTTGTAAATGTATATATAACATAAATTTAACTTTTAAAAACAACTTAAGTGTTTTTATTGTATGTAGTATTGATAAGAAGGGGAAAAATCATTATATTACAGTAATTGCCACGTTCATTGTATTTCTTCATAGTTATAAAATTTTAAGAGACAAGCTAAAAGTTTATACAATAGTCATGTTGCCAGTTAATTGTTTCTCTATACATAACTAAAATCAAATCTATTTCACTCTTCTGCATGTTAGTAAATAGACAAGCTTATCATTGATGATATTAATTTCACATATACTAAAATTAACTGCAAATAAAACTAAGAAATGAAATGTTCTAAGGTGTTTAAACGAACTAGGATAAGTTTGAAAGATTACAAATCTTTTGAATATCAGACAGATATATCAGTAATACATTTTTAATAATACTTCTTTCAACTCATACTTGCATAGTTTTTACTTAAATAAGGGCTGTTTCTAAATTTTGTGTGCTAAGTAACTTTTGATACTCAAAGCATTCTAAATACATACTCACACTTTCACAAAATGGAAGATAACAAATAAAAACTCTTCATGCGGCAGCAAAGCACAAAATCAATACACATTTAATTGCAATGGTATTTTACTGTAATTTATACTTACGCAGCCTGTAACATAAAGAAAATGACCAAATTAGACTATACTAACCAGGATTGAGTAACAGCAAGAACTTGAGGCATATATAGTCCACTGGATCAAATTTTAGTTCTTGCAAACGAGCTGACACAATATTTAGCTGTTCAACCATGTTAGTAACACCTAACAAGGCTAGATTGACCATGCTGAATTTCTGGCCATTGGACATGGTGATCTCTTCAGGAACAGCATTATGAAGTCGCTGGTGAAGATGGTCAAGTATTAACATATCACTCCAGGATTGCTGAAGTAACTTCATTTGATCATCAACCTTAAAAAAATAATATAAGGCTAATTAGGAACTTGGATCAAAAATTCATTTTTTTTTTCAGTCACAATATGAAAAGGTTACTAACATGAAATCGCGAGCTAATTTTAAAATTGTATCATATTTTTAAAATGTGAGAAAAAGTCTTCTCTTTCATATAAACTATTAAAATTGAATCAAAGTTGTACTTTTTAACAAGTGTTAAGCATGCATGAATGATTGCTTAAACAACATAGAAGAAGTTGTATAGTGACATGATAAAAATGATAAATTTTTTATACAATATTTCAATAACATTGTATACACATTCACAAAAATTGAGGGAAAAAAGTGACATAATTAAGCACTCTCGACAAAATTAATGCTTTTTTTAATATTTATAGAAAAAATATAGTTTGAATTCCATAAAATTCCTTCTTTACAGTAAATAAATTGCTTTTGAGTGATATAGTACATCCACAATTTCATAACGGTTTTGATGTGAATGATTTCATTTTTATAAAAACTAAACAGTGAATGATCCATGATTATTGAACCCTCTGATGCAGAATTCTTCTCATTATCAATACACACACACATATATATACACATACAGTTAACATTAAATTAAATAATTAAAATAATTTGGAAAACATAGGACTAAAAAAAAACAATTTACATCAAGTAAACAAACATATGCTTTAAAAAGCTTATTTACAGCCATTTTTAATGTTTTAAAATATATTATTAACTTTCCAGTCAATGAAAAAAAGTAATAGTTATTTTTTTGAAAGCTTTGTTGACTTATGAAAAATAATTTTATAGCTTCATCAAAATTAATGTTTTAACCATAGCATTTTCAATGGAAAGAATTGTCAAACCATCATGTTTCATTTAGCTCGTTATAAATCAAAGATAAGTTTTAATCAACTTCAACTTAGAAAAATTTATTTTGCAAAAAGCATTTGAAACATACAATGTTAATAAATATTTCATGCTTAACTTTTCCAACATAAACACAGCACTTTTATTCATAATCATCCTTTTAGAATACCAAGTCCCTTTTTATATTCCTACAAATTGGTGCATATATTTAAATAAGTTCATCGGAGCCCTTCCCCTTCTGATCCAAGGTCAGGGGTGGTTCGCATCCCTTTCCATGATACACCTCTGAATATATGAATTATAACACTGTTGTTGACATGAATTATGTCACAGTTCCACATGCTGATCAATTTGTGTTCAATCTTGGATCGAATAATTAATAGAGGCTCTAAAGCATTTTCATTTAGCAAGTACGTAGAAGAAATCACTAAAATTTGAACCTGTAATAATGACAGTATAAAACTGTTGTTTCCCCTCTACAGAAATTTTAATGGAAAAATTTAGAAACATTAAAACTTATAAAAATCAATTTTCAAAGGGTTCCTAATGTGATTGAAAGAGTTGAAATATTCATACATGTTTCGGAAATAATATATTTACATCTAGTAAATGAATTCACAAAGAATTTTTTAATAATTTTCAAAACAATTAGAGGAAAAAAAAAACACACACACACAGTTTTCATTAAGAACATGAACCTTCCCCATAATCAAAAGTCTAGAAAAAGCGAAAATTCCAAAACTATGAAACATGCTTAGTTTCATCTAAGTGCAATAGATGGCGCTAAGTCTCTATCTGCTTCGCTTTTTTTCTCGCCTTGAAAATCCTCCTACTGAAAGCCGAGTTCCCGTGTCCCACTGACCTAATTTTCAGCAGAACTAGTGAAAGTGACGCCTCAGGAGGGACGGAGGGAGGGAGGAAGGAAAGGAGAGGGAAGGACGTCGAATAATAGACGACTCCATTCCAACGCTGGAGGGGGCGGAATAGTTTCCCTTCTCGCTCCGACAAAACATAACTTTCAATGCATGTCAAGAGCACTAAAGTATGACAAACAAGAAAACAAGTTCAGAGAGCGTTTTTAAATCGGGTTTCTGCGTTTCGTTTTCTCTATTTTAATTTTGGCGTCGCGGTGTTTATAAGTTGGGAGCGGTTAGATGAATTATTGCTCAAATAAAAATACTTCAATTAAAATAACAAAAAGGCTGCAATCAATCCGATTGGTTTTGTCTTAATTTTTGTCTATAAAATTATTTTTATACATGTGAATGAAAATAATAATTTTTTTTAAATACAATCTAAGTAATATTGCTTTACAGAAATCAATTTTTTTTTTAAATATTACAGACTTTGTTTTTTTAAAAAAAACTGATAAGTTTATTTTTTGGACAGAATAAATAAATAAATAAAAAAACACTTTATGAAATAATAAAACTTCCAAACTTGCAAATAATCTCACTTTGAAGAAAATAAAAATTGCAGTGTTCAACATACAAACACGAATATTTCTTTAGGAGTAATCGAATATAATGAACGCAATCAGATAGTTTAATTTCCTAAACTATACAATATTATAAGTCATTTATCATACTACATTACGAAATATTACTATCGCGCAATTATGAATTGATATAAATCGTTTCCATGAATTTCATGGTGGGCCAAATGAAAGAAAATTAAGATTAAATCCGAAACTTAGGTTTTGTCTCATAAATAATTAAAACAGAAGAATAGCTACAAGTTAAACTAATAATACCTTTTTTTCCCCCTTCTTTTTTAAATGTTCAAATTAGCTCAATTGATTTTACTTCTGAATTTGAAAAAATATACAGTGTACCACATGATCTCCTGAATTTGAATATCTGTTTTATAGATTTTGAAAGGGAGGGGAGGGGGGATAAGCATTTAATATGAAAAAATATTTTAACAAAAGAAGTAAAAACAAACAAATTAAATAACACATATTTTGAAACTATATTTTTAAAAACAATTTTCAAATCAGGATAATTTTTTTTACGAGGTTTAATTATAACCTACGGATATTCTTAAAAGATTCCAAATATCCGATATATTTATTTATCATAACGAGATGACATTTTACACATGCATTCTGAGGGAAAATATTACATACTGCAGGCAGACATTAGCAGATACATTTAATTGAATATTCACATTTTCACTATATATTGCATTACCATTAGAAGAAGAAAAAAAAAAGAGCAACATTAATAACTTTAAAAAAAATGGAGAAATATGCATGCACGCACACACACACACACACAAACACAAAGTTTTTACTAAGTAAAATGTAAATACACTGAAACACGCATACTTAAAGCAGATTTTTTGGAGGAGAGGGATAGTTAAGCCTTTTTAACACTTTTTAACCACAAATGGCAGTTGAAATGTCACTAGTAATGGTTAATAATTTACAATTACACGAAATGATAAAACTCAATGTACCATCAACTGCTATTATTACTTATGATGGTGCGTAAAAAGCATTTTTCGACATACAGGGATATGTTCTTTAATAATTTTTCTTTCTTTTTTTTAATATAGATAATGCATTTTTTACATTTATCACTAGCGGTGGTTTTAAAGAAAATGTAGAGAAATTTACTATTTGAGTAAAAATTGATGTTTACGGCTCAAGAGCCAAATCTGGACATACAACACCAAATCATGTGTTCTAGACGTCAGAAAGATGTAAGAAAAAGGTAAACATAGGTAAACAAAAAGAAGGGTCGAAAATTGAGAAGCATTGCTAGGATATTCCAGGGGAGTGTCACCCATGTTCACTAGAGATAGAAAATGGGAAAGAAAAAACGTAACTAGTGTACCTCGCGGTCACATTTCCCGCACTTACTGAAGGAAGGTAAGTTCCTGAGGGATCAGTCAATTTCAAGCAGAGATAGAGGAACTATTGTGTAGTGTTTATGAAATCATTCGCGATTTAGAAACAATTCTCAAAATCGAGTCTTATATCTCGGTATTCCTTTACAGATTCTCATCTTTTTTTTTTTTTTTTTAAAAAAAAAAAAGGAGAATAATGATTATAAACATTTAAACAAAATGTCATACAATCGATTTTTTGACATATTATCCATCTTTTAACGAAATTTTTCAATAGTTTATCTAACAATACGTTCAAAATTAGCATATACTTCACATCAGAGCTGATCCAGAAAATATCGATAGGAGCGGCACAAAATTGACGGTAGAGCATATTTTTTTTCCCCTTTAAAAAAGTTCATAACATTTAACTACGTTTATTATCCATGCTTATTTAGTCCTCAATTTAAAAACAAACTAAATATTAACTCAGAGAATCGAATTCAAATTGAGAACAAAAAACTTACAGTACGATCGATAATTCGGTCCTGTAATTAGACACATCACAAACTTTGAAGTAAAATAACAACAAAATAATACTTTTAAATTTTTGTTGGGATTTATTTTCGCAGTGCGAGAAATTATGACAGGAGTGGGGAAGGACATGTGCCCCTGTGCTAATCCCCTGGACTTGCCATTGCCTCATATTATTGTTCATAAAAACCGTCAAATAAGAAATAATACCATTACTCTTGATTTAGGATAATATAATGAATATTCTCGAATTTTAACTATTGTCCCAGTTATTTTCATTTACAACAGTTTGTGAACAACGTAAACAAAATTTTCTTAACTTGGTGATTTTTGATGGCTTTCTAGAATTACAACAACGCATAGATATGTCAATGTTAATGCAAAGAAATTATGTTATTTCATTACGAATACATATGTACTTATATTTTTATTTCGTATCCAAAAATCACATCAGTGGGACATAATGTCTATTGGAGACGAACCTCGAAATATTGAGTCTCATTGCCAGGTGAAGAGAGTCGGTTACTACATCACATGTGGATTTTATTAAGCCTACCTCCCCTCCTCCAATTCGTTTTTACGCGCTCATTATTTTGCACAACACTCAAAACAGAGCGAATGTCGAGTGAAAACAGAACCAGTGCTTCTAATAAAATGCAGTAATCTTATTTCACACAACAACCTGCCTTGGAACCAGAAATCGAAACCCACAACCCATCGATTACGAAGTTGTGTAGTGATCTTTTAACTACGCAAATGTGGTCCTATAATTAAATAACTAAAAATTGAGATTTCATTGTTCCTCATGTAATTTTTTTTATACATATAACAATGCGTAACATCTCTCTAAACTTAACTGAAAGTTCAGAACCGTTGTTCGCAGTGTAAAAGATCGCCAACTTCCCGCTGCTCCGAGGTTCAATTAGTGCCCATTCATTCCGTTCAATCACGGCATACAGCTTAAAAAGTAAACATGATGAAAGAGCCGCGGAGAACCATGGAAACGTTCCTAGAAGGTCACCTCTGCATCAAAGTAAGGATCGCATTAAGAGTGCCAGTAAGTAAGTAGTAATCGCCCTGAAAGCGAGAAAATAGGTCATGTTTTGCAACATGGCATTAGGTTGCTACAAAATATTTCACAACTCGGCGTTCTTAAAAAGCTCCAAAGGCTAATTAAAAGAGATAAAAAAGAACAAAGCGCAAGAGGAATTATTTTTTTTGCATTTCGAACAAAAATGGCGTTACTACGGGAAGCCATTTTGAAAAGAGCTCAAAAAGGTTTATCAAGATGTAAAACATTCGACGATGGAAAAGCGAAATTCATGTTCATTAAATAATATTCCATGAAATTAGTAATTATTTCATTTTTACGTTTATAGGAAAATGGATAACACTCAATAAAACTAGAGTAATCGAGAAAAAGTATTACACACATTATTCACGTATGCATAGCGGCTAAAATTATGTGTATTAATTCACGGTTTTAAATCTAATCAGAAAATTTAATTCACATGAAAAAATGAGTTAATCATGCATAATGAGGATAAAATTTTACTGCCAAATTTAACTTTTAAACAGACAAAACTAAGTATTTAAGCTTTGCCGTTTTTGATGGAAGTATTACGCTTTGATACACATTTCTGGACAAGACATTTCTGATTAAGATTGCAATGGATTTATAAAATTGGAAAGAACAGAAAAATCTGAATAAAAACATCAATATTAAATAGTTCAATCCATTTTTTAAAATAAAAAAGTTAACAACAGTTACAGACTTGGAAATTTATAGGCCTCTTGTATAGGATTAATTCCTCGTAAAATCAATTAGGATATACTCATATCTTACATATTAAAACTTAAATTGTTTCAGAAAAACCACATGGAAAGTTTTTCTGCCCCCAACCCCCACGGTTGCAATGGAATACTATAGTTTTCGCTATTTTTCAAAAGTTATTTTGCATTTTTAATATTTTAATTCATTTTTGTTTCATTCTAAATTTAAAAAAGACTCAAGCTACCTTACATTACACATAATTGCAATATTTTTATAAACCAAAAAATAATTTACATTAATTTACGTTACGTATTGCTAGTCAACGGTGAAAGATTTTAACATATTAAACTAATACTAATTTCTGTTTGATTTTAAGTCTCAAAGCCGTAAATTTTGGAATTAACTTTAAAAATAGTAACAAGACTATAGAAAAAGTTACTGTGACACACAATAGCCAAGATTCACATTGTATCTATAACAATTACGTCAATAATGGTATAAATTCCAACAGTATTTTACTAAGATACAGAGCTACTCATATATAAGTAAAAAATAAATAATTTACAGGTTTTGTGAGAATTACTACTAATGGGATATATTCCAAGACTACATAACCAACTGCTTATGTTATTCAGTAAAATAATAATCACCTCTACATTCCATTATGCCCCAGACATTTTGTTACATATTTGAAGTTTTTTAATAAAACAAATTTCGTTGGTAAATATTCCCCTCAACGAAGTCTCTTTACTCCTTCCACGTAATGGTGATGGTAGGGTTAATACATAAATGTTGTCTCTCAAATAAAACAGCACTTTTGCGCATGCAACTTAAATAACAAGGAATATGAGCAAAACATTGGTTAGTTTTGGTTTAATTAACGAAGCACTAAAATTACACAATGATTTATAGGCGAGACATCTGGAGAAATTTTGTATCAAAATTAAAAACTAGAACAAAGCCTGATAATTTCGCAAGGTGAACCTGCACATTTAATTTCCAGACCACGCTACCAGAGAACTTTAAAGATTACCAGATTTAACACACACGAGCTTTCATGATTGTGCACGATGACGGTTTTCGAAGGAAGAAATTCACAATCTAAATCAGGCGACTATCACAGTTCAACATCAGAAATATATATAACACATGGATCAATAAGTTCCGAGACTAACCCAGAGATGGCGCTCGTAGTAAACCAGTAACCAGGTCTTTCTAAAGTACTAACCTTTGCTTGAAACGTGTCAAAATTTTAAGTCCATCGGACCAGAAACAGCTGAGTTATCGAGGTTGGAATAAAGTCGTTTTGTAGTTTGTTTAAAAAATTGAAAAAACCGAGTTTCGTGTTCTGATAAAACATTGTTTTTTAATGGGTAAAAACACCGTGTAAGCGAAACAATGGATTGTAAAATGTTACCCGGACTCTTGTCCATCAAAAGCAACGATTTGTCGGTGGTTTACCGAGTTTAATCGTGGTCGTACCGACACAAATGACGCGGAACGCTCGGGTAGACCTGTGGAAGCCGTTACACCGGAAAATGTGAGTGAAGTGACAAAAATTATAATGAAAGATCGTAAAGTGAAGCTCCGTGAGATTGCTGAGATGACACAGATATCATATGGAAGTGTATTTACTATCCTTCATGAAAAATTGAGCATGAAAAAGGTTTTTTCCAAGTGGGTGCCGCGATTGCTTTCGATGGAACAAAAACAGCAACGAGTCGATGATTCAGAAAGCTGTTTATCGCTATTTACTCGCAACAAAAAAGATTTCTTGCGTCGTTACGTGACCATGGACGAAACATGGATACATCACTACACTCCAGAGTCGAAGAGGCAGTCATCTGAGTGGCGCACAGCTGGCGAAAGCCGTCCGAAGCGTCCGAAAACGCAGCAGTCAGCTGGCAAAGTCGTGGCGTCAGTTTTTTGGGATACGCATGGCGTGATTTTCATTGACTACCTCGAAGAAGGTAAATCGATCAACAGTGATTATTATATTGACTTGCTGGTGCGTTTGCAGGAGGAAATCGCAAAAAAACGACCGCACATGCAGAGAAAAAAAATCCTTTTTCACCAAGACAATGCACCCTGCCACAAGTCGATGAAAACAATGGCAAAATTGAACGAATTGGGCTTTGATCTGCTTCCCCACCCCCCATACTCGCCAGATTTAGCCCCCAGTGACTACTGGCTCTTTGCTGATCTTAAAAAAATGCTCCAGGGAAAAAGATTTGGCTCAAATGAGGAGGTCATCGCTGAAACTGAAGCTTATTTTGAAGCGAAAGATAACTTTTTTTATAAACATGGTATTGAAAAATTGGAAAAGCGTTGGAACGATTGTATCACCCTAAAAGGTGATTATGTTGATGAATAAAAAAAAATTTTGTAAAAAAAATGTTGTTTTCAATGTTAGTCTCGGGACTTATTGATCCATGTGTTATCTTGTATATCAACATGGCTGAATTCTAACATCTGCTTTCTATGTGTCCTTTCATATTTTAAAAACAAACAAAAAGACATATAAAAAAAATCTATCAATTTTTCAAGATAAGTATTTCTACATCCATCCACCACAATATTTCAACAAAGTCAAAACACATTGTTAGATGAAACTTTAAACAAGCCAATATATTTAAAAAAATATCGCTTTACGTACTAATTAGCGTTGTTTTAAAATTTGTTTAAAATAACATTTATTTCTCTCCTTCTATTGTTTCTTTAAAGGAAAAAAAAAAAAAAAAAAAAAAATTATATGCGATATTAATTCTTATAACTACAAAATTGTCTTATTTTCTATTACATTAAATAATTATTACCCTTTACTACTTTATCCCCTGCCCAAAAGCATCCACATTGATTGATTTTTCAACAAAGAAATGTTAAGAGAAAAACTGTGTTACTAATAATCTGAGAAGATTTTTGAGAATTATATAAAAGGTAAAGGTTTACTCACTAACCATTATCCTGAGAAGATGACCGACTTGTACATAAAGGTCAATCACTGATTGAGTAAGTTTTAAAATTTTGACCTTTTGCGGGCACATAAAGTTTTTGAATCTACTTGATGACCTAAATATGAATATCTGATGAAAGAAAAATTCTAACTGTTGTTTTTTAAAAATACTAGCGAAAAAATTGCGTAATAACAATAAATATAAAGTGTGATTACAAGACATGTTTTTCTTATTTATTTGGAAACTAACAAAATAATAAATAAGAGAAGACAATTTTGGATATATCACATACCTCCAATGATAAATAACATTTTGCACTACACAAATTTGTTCTATTTACTATTATATAAAAAACTTTTTGTGTATTTTTATCGAACATTCATGACTATTTATTAAAAAGAATGAATTTTAAGAAAGTGTAAATTTCTCTCTTAATTTTTAATGTTGGTTTCTTTCTTGTGTGCAATTTATTAATGAAATATTTCTCAACAACATATTCTTAAACACAAATCTTCAATGGATTCTAGAGTTAGTATAATTTCGCATGATCGCAAGAATTAGTTTCGTATTCATACGATTTCCTTCCGTTGTGTGTTCGTATTTCAAAAAACTCAAAAATATGACACGGTTGTTTGTTTTTTTTAAATAATTCTCATAACTTTCGACAAGTAAAAAATTTAAAGAAAATACATAATGATTTTTAATATGTAAAAAGTATATCGAGGTTCCCGTCAACCGCTCATTTTAATTTCGTGAGCTTAATGCTCATCTGATGGAATTTCTATCTTTGCTCTCAAATCTTTACTATTTGAATGCAATAAAGAGCATCCGAAAGAGGAAAAAACAATGAATAATTCCGTGGAATTACACTTTCTTCCTCCGATTTTTGAAAATATTTTTGCCCCTATTTATGTTATTCTTTTGCGAGTTTTCCGGTCTTTAAATATTTTTTGTTAAAAATCGGAGGGAAAACAACAGAAGCCTTCATTATTTTTTGCTCTTTCAGGTGCATTTTTTTTTTTTTTTTTCAATCAATTAGATCAAATAGTAAAAATTTGAGAACAAAAGTCGAAATTCCTTAGGATTAACATTAAGCTGAAGAAATCAAAATGGCCGGTAGACGGGAGCCTTAACAACGTTATTCATCAAGAAAATGTCAATTATTAATGATTTCTGTGGAGTTCTCAAAGTATTATTAAATTTCATTTGGAAAATAATAATAAAAAAATAGGGTGTTTGCTAACAGAAGTAAAAGTTGCTTTTTTACAAAATCAAAAATCAATTTGGATCCATTCGACTTGTCATTATGGGTACTATTTTTTTTTGGTGGCATCAACTTTCACGTAGATACTTTTGATTTTACTTCCTTTCACCACAAAAATGATCCAGGCCAACTGCCTCTCCATGACCAAACAGGAACAACTATAAATTCTCTCTACGATCCCCACCATCTCCGACTTTTCATTTATTTATTTTTTCCCTCCCTATTTCTTCTACACCTGTGCAACCTAGGTGAACACAGTATCCTAAAAGCTTTCACCATACACAACACTACGGGATAAACGAACAAACCAACCCAACCTGCGATGACCCACTTTATACCCACTGTCCCTTCCATTCATTTGAACTACAAAAGAGACAGAGAGGGGATAGGAAGAAAAAAAAAAGTAAATAAAAAGGGAAATAGGGGGGAGGGAGCATTTGTCCTCACCTAGGTGTTTTGGAGTGACAGTATCAATTTAGGTTTGGGGAGCATTTTTTGGGGCCTTTAATGCTGTTTTGTTTAAGATGTAGGTTGCACGGGGAAAAGTAAAACACAAAAAAATGCAAAAAGAGGGAAAAAATCACGTCGGAGATACAATGGGGATTGTAAGTTAACTCTCTATGTGGGGAAATATGAATACGTTAAAAAGAGAGAAGTGTAGAAAATTTAGGTAAGTAAAATTTCGGTAAGTAAAACGTCCTTCCAGGGCAGGTGCGCCCTCTAACTAAAAGCTATTTCTTATTTCGAATGTTAAAAAAGTAAAGTAAGAGCGAAAAAATATGGATGGATCATTAAATAAAACACGATTCTGACGATTTTTTTACCTATACACAGTGTACCGTTAGAGAATTAATGATTTCCAGTGACAGAGCACACTTTCAACCCTGTTATTAAATGAGCAAAAATGAATCTAAAATAAGGCTATGTCATATTTTAAAGAAGGGAACAGCATAGCTGTTTGATTACTCTTTGCAAAATGATCGTTACTCTTCTGAGACTAGTGCCGATTAACATAAAAGTTTTCTTTCATTTAAGATATCTTGAATGAAATAAGTTAAATATAAGTGGACTATAATTTAGTTACGTTGATGTCTACGAGGTATTTTTTTCCAGATATAATTTTGGGCATATTTTTTTTCTGAATTTTTAAAAACACTTTATTAGAAACTTATTCGAACCCAGTCAAATTTAAGAAACTGATATTGCATTATGCATAAAAAACATTACTTTTTTGAAAGAAGTTAGAAACGTAAAACACGATCAATTAAAAACGTAGTTTTAATTTTCTTCTCTTCCCAATGATCGAATGACGTAATTTGAAAAATTGAACAAGATAAAACTATTTTAGTTATGAAGTCAGTATCTTCTTAATTACGAAAAATACTGCATACATGAAATATTTTCCTATTTCATCTTCTCTATCTTTCTCTCTTCTCCGAATTAGAAAAATATTAATACTAGTACCAAGGTTTTATTAATTTTTAAGTTTTAGTTTAGTTTAGTTTTTATTAACGTAGCACTAGAAGCAACACGAGGGCTATTGGCGACGGACCTCGTAATTTTGAACCGCGGTCAAGTGACGAGGACGACACCTGAGCTGGCACCCCCTCGCCTAACATCTACAATACGCCAACGGGAGGACTTCGGGTCCCGAACAGATTTAAAGTGCATCAGCCCCGCCTACATGGCGGGTCTTTAGCGGCCAATGATCGAACCTGCGACTGAACGAAATCCGCCGGCCACGAATCCGGAACCATGAGCACTAGGCTACCGCGGCCACTTATTAATTTTCAAAGTTATACCAAATTTTTAAAATCATGTGCCACAATACGTATACTCAAATACGAATTTAAAAAATATTTACTGTTGAGTATAAATAATATGCAACACAAACACAAAATTTTAAATTAACATTTTCTGCTAAATTTTACTTATTACATATTCAAAAGGTATTGGCTGATAATTCTGTTTTGGGAGGGCACAAACACTTATAAAATATCTTTATTACAACAATAGGGTGGGGGTGGAGTAATTATTGCCTTATTTAGGGAAAAAGAATTTGCGGTACTTCCGGACTATCAAACGCGCTCTACTCCACAAATTCAAATACTTACAACATAATATTACTTAATTGTTAGCACAATCAAAAGTTTTAATATGCCAACATTTATTTCGATGTTTATGTAACTGGTCTGTCTAATCCCTCCTGTATTCATTCCATTGTGTACCTTCCCTGGATCCCTGAAGGTCAAACTATTAATCGACATGACTACCTTCACATTCTTGCTGAACTCCATGAAAGAATAAGGAAAAAACGACCCCAATTATGGAAGGATAGGTCATTCTGCATTGTGTGTCAAGATGTTTCTAGCCAAGTGCAACATCTCAGAGTTGGACCATCTGCCTAATTCTCCGGATCTTGCGCTATGCGACTTCTACCTGTTTTCTAAAGAGAAATCTGCATGAAAATGAACAACGTTTGAGTCCGCTGAGGCTGTGAAAGAGAAAGCGGCACGCGTCCTCAAGGAGCTAGCAGAAGACTTCCAGCAATGTTTCGAACAGTGGAAGATTCGCATGGAGCGTTGTAGTGATAGAGAAGGAGTGTATATTGAATATGATAATAAGTAAAATAGGTGTGACATCAAAATAAAATATTTTACTGCGTCAGTCTTGTTATTTATTGCCACACCTTGTATTATTCAATGAAAAATAAAAGTCACTATCAAATTTCTTGAGGTGAATACGCAAACCAATGAATAATTATTCTGATTATTTCTAGTGAATCATTCAGTAAATTATTTACTTGAGTTTTCTTAATTTATGATAAATTGTTTCATTCTAATTACGTTTCCGAGACAAAAACAAAACAACCACGAAATGATAAACCACAATTGCTTTCTCGTTTATTTCAAGGCCATAATGGAATGAGAAGGAGATTCAAATATTTCAAGAAATTCTTGTAGCTCGTCTGAATGAATCTATTATAAACAATGATTAAAAAAGGGTTGGCTAATTTAAAGCATAGATTTAATTAACTCAAATGATGGATCTGCTGAAAAAATAAAAACAAAAGGAAAGAATTGCAATTTATTTTCAATTACAGACATAATAAAAATGAATCGAATAAGTAAAATGATTACAGGTTGAAAACCTTTTTCGCATCCAAGTAGTAAGTAGGATACAATTTTGAAAAATTGAATAACGAATATTTTTTAGCTTTTATAAAACAGTTTCTGTTGCATATAACTCAAAAAAAAAAAAAAAAAAGATCATATAAATTTTCCAATTTACATACGTAAGAAATTCAAACAAGCATACTATCTCTTTTACTTATGTGCTCCAACCTACCTACCCCCCTCCCCTCATTCTTTCGATAGTAAATAAAATTTTATTTTCTCAGTTGATTGAATGTTTGTTAACGTCGCACTTAAGAAACAAAACGAGAGCAATTGACGAAGGGTTTCGTAATTCTGAAGAAATCAAGTGACGAGGACGGCATCTCAGCCGGCCATCCACTCTCCAAACCTCCACACTGACACTGCGGCAATTTGAATACTTTTGAGCCGCAACAGATTTTATGAGCATTAACCAGAATGTTCGACAGATCTTTTGCAGATCTGGGATTCGACTGAAACAACAGCAGCGCCGTGCTAACAAACATGCAAATGCTAAACGCATCAAATACATTTCAATAAGAATCATAATAACATGAACCATTTCAAATAACTTTGAATTTAGGCAATCTCGAGGAGGAAAATGTCGAACGAAACCTACAACAAGTACTATCTGCAGTTCATCTTCATTTTTTCGGTGAATGTTCATGCAAATAAAGATTATTAACTTTTTCATAAATATTCTCTTCGATGAAGCTTTCAAACGGAATTATCGACACTTAGTTCAAAACACTGGCTTAATTCACATATTCAAAACGAATTCTAATTAAATTTTTAATGACGATACAATCAAATTAGCTCACAGAACAACTTATTAATCCTAACAGAGATATTTTTACATATATATTGACGGCAAAATTTTTTATTTGATTTCTCTTAATAAACATCCTGTTGCAACTAAATAGTAAGCAGCCAAGCTGCGACGGACTACAAAATTTTACACCGCAGTCAGGATTCGAAAGTGACATCTTGAGAAACTTCGTATTACAAATTATTTACAACATATATAACTAGAACACCCCAAATCGCTATAAGCTGCCATGGATATAATAATATGTCACTTAGTATTAACATATATGAATATTTGTTTCTCCATACAAGAGTCTTCAGCGGAGGATGATTTCTTCTCCACACCTGGAAATGTTTTTCCACCCCGTGGCGGGCGGGGGGGGGGGGGAAGTTTATCTTGAGAGTCAGCGACGTTTCGAACCTTCTGGATCGGAAAAAACTTGTCCGGTCGTCCTTTTGCAGTGTTCTTATCAACTAGGCTAAAATAGGCATCCCTTCAGGCAAATTATTATGGCATTTTAATTTCTGCTTCAGTTGTTGAATAGAGCTGCCTTAAGTCTTAGAAACTGTTCCCACCAACAATGATTACATCTCATGACTACTGATTACACAACAAGTTTGATTACGTCATAACTGACAAATCAATTCATTATATAAGTTAGACCATATAAACCTAAATTCGATTTTTTGATTATTTAAGTTTTCAATGTGAAATTTGAGGGTACAGCGCAAGAGCCAAACAATTTGTATCTGTGAACATACGTTCGCAAAAAAATACGGATGAAAAGGCTAAAAATGTGTTGACAATGACAGAAAATAAAGAAGGATCGCTGAAGTATCCCGAGGGCGCGCCATCCGAGTTTAAGAAAGATAGTAAACCCCATAAGAAAGAAAAAAGTCTGCAGGAAACCTCATGATCATGATCCCCGAAATGGCCCAAATCCTTGAGGGGTTCAATTCATCGAGCTGAAACACTTTTCAACTCTTTCAAAAGACACTAGTCTTGCTCTTCACACGTTAAATTTTACTTCAAGGAAAACAAGTCTCCTGATTTAATATGGCCGTGGTAGCTTAGTGGTCATGGTCGCAAGCTCACGGCCAGGATGGTTTCAGCCGAGTCGCGGGTTCGAGTCTTGCTTCTGCTGAAGGCCACCGTGTGGCGGGGCTGATCCATGTTAAATATGTCCTCCCGTTGGCATGGTGTGCAGGTTCGGAAAGGGAGGTGCCAGCTAAGGAATCACCTTTATCACTTAACCGATGCTCTAAATTACGGGTCCGTCGCCAAAAGCCTTCGTATTGCTTCTAAATGCGACGTTAATAAAATCAATCAATCAATCTTGACATGAATAAATAGATATTACTCAAAAAGGGAAAAGTTTATAAAATAGTTACTTTTTAAAAATGCGTAATAGCATGAAATAAAATAATTAAAGCAATCGTTTTAAAAATCTGTAAATGCAATGGAAGAATTATACATTTCAGCGTTTAACCCGTTAATCGACCAATTTTGCCCGAAAACCAGAACTCAGTGCATCAAAAATAGAGAACTTTTTTCAAAGGATAAAATGGACAAAACTTTTTTTAAAGATGAATCCAAAACAAAGATTGCAGATTATTTTAGTACCAAAAATCTTTCAAACATCATGGTCACACGGATAATAGCCAGTGATTCAATTCTGCTCGGTAAAACTCCCATTTTTATGTTTATAATGTTACCGAATCAAGGTCTTAGATTCAATTGTGAAATTGATTCTTTTCATAACATGCGTCTGCTAGACATCATATAATGAATTTGAATTAATATCCAAAAAAGTTTCTACGGAAGAGAATAAACGATGTTTAACATTATAATGTATATTAGTTTCCAATAATAAAGAATAAATCCTGTGTGTTTTATCTTTGTATGATTTAAATATCCAACAAAGCTTTTAAATTCTATTAAAATAACATAACAATACAAGTAATTCTAAAGAGATTCTGTTATACATCCCTTTGTGTATCTGCTGTTTAATTGGCAAAATAAAGCTGTGACTGATGGTGATTAAATTTGAATTATGCCTGTTAAAATCAAGGGAAAAAAATAGTAAAAATTATAGAACCTGTAGTGTTATAGCAACAAGGACTACACTTTTTTTATTTTCAAAAAATATTTTATTATTAATTTGAGTAACAAAAAGTTTACTAGAATAATGTAGATAGTTGCATCATACCGATTAAATTAAAATAAAATTGACTGAATTATTTCTGAAGCAAAGCGAGCAATATACATTAAACAATTTCAACAAATGAAACAGATAAATTAAAAAAAAAACAAGATTCGAACCTGTCATTATACTGATTTTTTGAAGAACGATCAGAAAGTTCTCGAAACACACAAAGATCCCCCCCCCCTTCTTTTTTACTTTCAACAAATACTTTTCTTATTAGATAAGCAAAGAAAAGGAAGAAAATAAAGTAAAATTTAAAAAAGTGTTAACGACGTCATAAATGATTACATAAAGTCCACTAAGGAAGACGGAATGTAAATAACCAGCGGGCAAATGCGAGTTAGGCCAAACGCAGAAGTATGTCAAGGGTAAAACTGAACAGCCATCAAGATAATAGGAGGAAAAAAAAAGATTTCTCCCAAATCACGACTCAAAATCCCTCTGAGAAAGAAGGTTGTAGTCAAGGGGTTCGGTAGGAAAATGGAAAAAGAAATGATAATTTGATAAAGCCGCTGAAAATACTTTTGAAAAAGTCTTGCGGAAAATAAATTTACATCTAGACGCTAAAAATGTTTCGAAAGAACACAGGCAGTTTTTTCAATAGCATTTAATAAAACACAACACTTAACTGTAATGACCATTAAGAAATACACACTTAATATATCCATTACTTTATCTTGTATTTCACAACAACATAGTTGTTATGCATCTTACTCAAAGAAAATTTTAAGATTTTTTTCACAGTTTAATATTTTTCCAAGAACTATTCGTTTAATGTTATACTTTGCTCTGCAAAATGTAGCTAAAAGTTTCGTTTAATTACTTCCCAAGCACTGTTTTTATGTGAACATTAATTTTGTGTACTAATCAGTTTTACGGTTCGATATTTTTTCATCCTTGAGTAATGTAATATGTAGATAGTTATATTTAAAGCTCGGCATACAATAACTTGAAATCGAAAGTTTTTCGATGTGTAGCTTTTAATTTTCAATTACACCAAAAATTTACTATTTAAATTTTCATTAATAAGAATTTAAAAACCAGATATAAAGTTGTTGCAATTTTTAAATTTGTTTAAGAGTACACAAATTGTTAAGGAATTTTAGAATAGAACATTTAATAATATTTTTAACGAATTTTAGAATAGAACATTTAATAATATTTTTAACGAATTTTAGAACAGAACATTTAATAATATTTTTAACGAATTTTAGAATAGAACATTTAATAATATTGTTTAGACACTTTACATCCCACTTTGACAGATAATTAATCAATTTAAGCAATAATTTCAAATAAAACCCGATGAGAAATATTAATAAAAAAAATACTCCATGTTTATGAAAACTACTGAGACGCCCGCCCCCCCCCGAAACTTTCCAAGTGTTGCAACGCTTTTAAGGCAATCGAAAACCACGCTATTTCTTTTGGAAATCTCAAAAGCATTCTAAGAGCAAATAATGCTTGCATAACACACATTCGGAACTATACACGTAAACAGAAACTGTTATTCTAACAAAAACGGTTTGCCAGGTTTAAAGACTAACTTTATTAAATTTGTAAATTTATAACTCAAAGTTTATTTTAAAAACACTATGTCGTTATATACTGAAGTCTTAAGCAAGAAGAAAAAACTGCAAGATACTTGTACATTTCAATCCCATGTATGTGCATCTTACAATACAATTTAAAAATGTTCCGACTTTCCCAGAGATTTAGCTCATCGATTATGTCCACTCTGTGGTCGCTTGTCCGTCAAGGGCGACCTTCTCCACGAATTCAAATTTTACGGTACAAATTGTATTTTAATTTACCAATTTTTCTACATACAAATTAACACAGACAGCGATGCATCACTTACAGATGATATTTATCGAAATTCAGGACTTGATTATAAATATCTAACAAGTATTGTCTACAAGCATGATTTTACTCATCATCAACTCGATTAAGAAGTGCACAGATTTTTCAAATTGATTGTATTGTTTCCAAAATTAAAACTTAAAAGCATTTAATTGAATTTCTCGCATCCATAGTCTTACTTGCAAAAATCTACCAAAACCTTCAAGGTTTCCCAACTCCCGACTGTAGCAGTTTTTAAATTTCCTCTTCATATTAATATATGCGGTGTTTGAAATATTTTCCAGAAGTCCATTTCGGATTTGACATTAAAAAAATTAAACAAGAAGTTTCAGGAGGATGTATTTTTTTCTCCTTTATAGTGTGTAATTTTAGAAAAATTTACTAAAAATTAAAAAGAAAAGGTTAGGTAAAAGTAGTTTCGGGCACAAAATACTAATACTGGAACCCGATTGGCGCAAAAGTATGATATTGTGACATTTGAAAAAATATTCACAAGTATATTAAAATTTTTGTGTAAAATAAGTTTAAGTTATAATGGTAAGGTGTCTATATGAATTAAAGGGCTCTTTACTTATGTTTAAAATGGGGGGGGGGATCATTTACGAATTGAATAGCTCTGGCAATTTTCGTAACTCATTGTAAATATCCAGAGGAAACTTTCTGGCGATTTTTACCAACGATTAAAACGCGACTTCCTAACATGTGCAGTTATTTTGATCGTTGACAGCGTGTCAACCACCTTTTTCAATTTAAATCGATTGTGATATTTTACACGAAACTTCAATGAAAATCGGGATAAGCTTTCAATGAAGGCCATTTAATAGAATGCAAAGTATTTAAAGGAAGTTCACGAATTAAGGGATTCCTTTTAGTTTATTTATTAATAATTCTTAAAACTAACCTACACATCAACGTTCAGATATTATTAGGGTCTCAGATATTTTTCTGGAATTTTTTAAAAGATATATTCTGATGATAAATTCTTATATTTGTATTTTTGATTTAAAAATTATGTTCCTTAAATCGTGATATTGAAGCAAGTTTTTTTTTTTTTTTTTTTTAAAGAAATTAATGTACTTACATTGGAAAATTTTTCACTCAAGGTTTTTTGGAAAACTGTAATTGGATACTTGAAATAACATGCGAGTACAGGAAAAACAGTCCATTAATCAATTGGATTACAGCAGTTTCAAAATTTAAAACGATTGGTAGATCAAAAGATTTAATCTAATTTTTTGGAATTACACGAAACACTCATGCATATTTCTTTTTACGTATTACAATGTTAAAGGGAAAAAAAAAAAAAAAAAAAAAAAAAAAAAAAAAAACTTTCAATTGGCTTATCGACTAGACTTGAAACACAAGACGGCATAAAACTTACTTTGAGTTCCTTGAAGAACACACTATTGCGAGCCCAATCAACTTGCGCGAAGAGGGATTGATCGATAACTTTGCACATGAGTTCAAACGCGTCCACCTCACACTGGTTATATGTTTGATTTTGGAGCAGACCATACAGCTGATTCTGCCACTCCTTGTCATCGGGCATTGACAGCTGGAACTCCTTGATGAGATGGGGTACCTTGCCATTGCCGCCAAACAGACTATGGGTTAGAGACAAGGGGGCCCCAACGTCTCCGTAGTGGTAGGGTGACTTGGGAGACCCGGCAGACCTACCACCGTTATTAGAGGTGCCTGAATTGGGTGGCGATGGAGCCCGGTTCGATGGCCACGAACTAACTTTGATAGGTTCTTGCAGAACAGGCGGTCCACCCACGCTCAGGGCGAAGTGGGCAGCGATCGCGGAGTTGGTCTGAGCTGATGTGCAGAGTGGAGATGGAGAAGAATCGGGGGAACTGGTGGAGGAACTCAATTGTGGGATCTGGATCAGTTCCTGCTTGATGTGAGGCTCATTAGAGTACATAGATGGAGAGGGGAGTGATGGAGGTGGGAAAGGTGGTGGTCCAACTGGGGACACCTCATTACCGACGACACCTTGACATTGGGCTCTAGCGATCTGTTTCTGCCTCATCATCTGTAACTTCCTCGCTCGGTCTCGCTTGTACATCGGTCCGAACTTGTTCCTGCCTCCACGCATCCTGTCGGCCCGGACAGCTAGAATAAAAAAAACTAAAATTTAGTATACAGCTTGACCAAATAATGCAGTAGCTATTTCTTAACACTAATAACAGCAAATTCAAAATGCATTTCAACGAAAGGCAGAAAGTAATAAGAAAATAATATAGATACATATTTTGAAAAAAATATATACCATTACCGATCGATCTAGATTAATTTAATTGAAAGCTAGCTAACTGATCCATATTAAATTTCGTCGTAAAAAAAACAAACTTAAAAGCTTAGCAAAATATAAATATTATTTATGCAATATTTCCACATTTTTATCGCACCTTTTTACATGCGTACCACAAAAGGTATAAAAGTGTTTCAAAAATAATGCCATTCAAAATATGTACAACATCATCGTCCATAAAACAACAAATACATGATAGAAACTGCGTAAACCATGAAAAGGCCCTTTAAAATAAGGACATCTTCCACATCTTATATTTCTCCACAGATTTGGTTCTCGTAAGAGTAGGGAGAAATTTTAACAAGCTACTGATTTTATAAAAATAAAATGCATTGGTTACAAAAAAAAAAGCACTTTTCGTCCTAACTATGTTTTATTTATTTATTTTTTATCTTTTCCCGCGTTCGTGTCATCGCATAAAAACATCTTGGAGACATTTGGCTCTGCTAGCTTATACGCGTTAAAACTAAATCTGCAAGGTCTACTGAAGCAACCAACTTTTAATGAGAACGAACAGCTAGGGAACAAATTATTCCTTTTTAAAATTAGAAATAAATTATCTTCTTAACAAGGGGAGGGGAACGGATTTAAGAATAATACTATTATTTAGAAAGTATATTTATGGTATAAATATTTCGATTTGTTTGCTATTTGTCTATGAAAATTACATCATTAAAAAATTCGTTTTTAAATCAAATTTCGTAGGAAATTCCAAAATAACACAGAACGTTTAACAGTTTGCTATTTGTATTTGATAATGATACATCATTTATAAACGCAATCAAATTGTCGTTGAAAATTCAAAATAACACAAATCGTTTAATAAAAAGATAATATTTCTTATCGTTTGGAATATGAAAGCAAATAAATCTGCATATTCTATTATTAAATTTTTCAAAACAAGATTTGTAGCACGAGTTTTTGTTAATATAATTTAAGTTTGTGATTCGATTCCCTTCAAGACTAAGGATCAGTGATTTCTAGATATCGTAACTCCATCTCTGCTATGGTTAAAAACTGATATAGATCTTTTCCCAAAATCACAGTATCATCTCTAAAGTGAACAAACAACGTTTACAAAAAAAAAAAAAAGATACTTATGCGTTTTCCGTATTATGCCGCTTTCTCAAAACGATTTCTTGAATTTAATTCTCAATAATTTTATATCAGATTTTTACTGCGCAACATTTTGTCGGTCATATGCGAAGTCGCCAGGTATGGAAAGATGGATAAAAAAAAAAAAAAACGGACAAATTATATTGATTCAAAGTCATACGATGTGATTAAATTTAATTTTTACCCATGTACATTCACAAATAACTTCTCCGTACCAATTAAAATGATTTTCTCATCAATTAAAAGGATTTTCGAAAAATTAAAGTTTTATTTCTTCAGTCAAATAAAGCAAGATAAACTACTCCAGTTCCAAAATGTATTGTACTTTCAATTATAATTACAATACCAACTGTAACGCAATCGTTCAGGAAGAAACGAAAATCAACTTCTTTCAGTGACGGTACTGATTACTATGAACATAAATAAAAGAACACAGACACATAAAAAGAACCAATTCGTTTCGCGGCAGAACAAAACGCACAATCGTTAAAACACCAAAAGAATACGAATAAAATAAAATAAAAACTCCCCCCTCAGATTAGCATCTTAAAAGTCACGGCAAGATTTCTAGAAAAAGATGGATGAAACGTGAAAATATTCTTTTTTTTTTGTGTGTGTATATTTATTTCCTGTCCCTCCTCCCTTCCCCGCGCCATTTAGAGGAACATTTTTATCTCATTATTCTACTTATCAAGACGGCCCGTTACGAGTGATGGGAGACTGACTACAAGTGGTTGGCCTTGTCCTACTTACTACACAGCTTGGCGGATGTGTGAGCGCTCGGACGACGCCAAAGCACTCCGAGGGGAGGGGAGATGGATGCGCAGCAGCATCAACTCTTTTTCAGCCTTCGCGGTTGTTTTTCTAGCAATGTGTTTCTTTCTATTTTCTTTCTTCACTCACCATGGGGTTGTTATTATTTCTTTTGGTGTTGTACTTGTTCCCTGATGTCTAATCCTCAAGTCTCCATCACACAGCGGGAGAGGAAGGGGGGGGGGAGATTTTAAGTGCGTAGTAAGACCGGTCAATCAGTTGCTATGGGTGGAAACATGCGTTTCTTGGGGAATGTTCATAAGGAAGTTTGTGCACTTTATAATGTAACTAAAACTCTTAAGACACATTGTAACACTAGAAATACTTGAAAGGAATGGAACCCAAATTCGACTAAACCACATTTTCACTAACTTAAGCGCTCAAATTTGATTTGCTTATTCAATGCGCCAGATCTGAGTATTTAAATCACATACACAATTTATTGATTCTAAACCATAATGAAGAATGACAATATACTCAGCAAAATTCAAATAACGTAGCTTTTGAAAAAGATGTTTCAATAAAATTAAACATGGTAAATTGCCAACAAAAAAATTTATTTTGATAAATCAATAAACTGAAAATAAACTTTACACTGATATCACAACAAGCAACGCAATTTTGTTTGTTATAGAGTTTTTCAAAAGGCACATCCCACTTTTTTCGGCAATATTTAGTTATAATGTCACAAAACTGTTATCAGTTAAAATCTATGAAATGAAAATATTGCATCATATTGCTGGATTATATAATTGCTATTTTGAAAACTTCTTACACCGAAGTTTTTAGTTTCTCTTTACCATAACTTTAGTGCAACAGAATTTTAAAGTAAACGTTCAAAATAATTTTCTGCATATGCATCACAAAGCACTATAATCCTCGTTCAAGGCAGATCGTTTAAAGTGATTGGCCTTCACCTTATCAGATGGCGTTTTTACAGAATAACGGGATAAAAAATCAAAAGTGAAGGTTTCTTTAATCCGCTTGTAAACAGCGATAAATGTAAAAAAAGTCAATTCCGTCTTTAGGTAATTTGTTCTAAGACATCCTTAGTTTTGAGAAAACGGTGATTATATTTCACACAACACTTAAGATTTCAAAGAAATATCTCTCTTACAGATGAGCATCAATGAATTTTAATGTAAAACGAATAAGTTAATCGAAGTTTTAAATCGAATAAGAAATTTTTTTTGTCTATTATTGTCTCCCACTATACAATAATAGACTAAATCAAATATGATTCATATGCGGCATGTGAATATATAATGAATATATATTCACATGCATCTTAAAACCGCCACACAGAATTATGGTATAATCCTTTATATTTCATTCCAGTTATCTGCAAGTTTTCCGGTAATGTGGTTTAGAGGTAAGAAATGTCAAGTATCTCAAGTGTTGTCCTCAACTCTTGATTGAGGTTTTAAATCATAAGATTTATTGTCAAATCCCTACGTAACTCCTAATGTGACTTTAAATTCCAGTCAACTAAACAAGCGGCCATTTGAAATAAGGCTGCATTCAAATGCGGCGAAATCTCATGCTGCAAAAATACAATTTTTTTTAAATTATTCCCGATAACGTGGTTCAATTTATAGCTCGCTACACACAAAAATGTAGTAAAAATTTCCCTCTCTCACGGCAATGTTTCATATATAACAATGCTGTACTTCATCTCTACATTTAAATTAATGACAAATTAACATTACTCTCCTATAAGATTAATGATCAGATTTTTCTTTTTGTTTAAATTTTAACACAGTAGTCGAAATTGAAAAGAAAATATGCATATAAATTCAAGGTGACATAACTTGAAATCTCCTGAATGTCGACTGATCAATTTATAAATATCTGAATGTGGTCTTTCTTCACGGAAAAGATTTTTCATTCCTATCCTAAAATATTCAAATGTACGAATAATAATTATTCAATAAATGCCACAAAATGTCTTACTTAATTTACCAGAGAAGAGATTCCCTATTTAAAAATATTCAAAGCCACACTTATTACATCGTTTACTCAAAAAATTGAAGTAGGCAAGAAAAGGTGAAATTTGTTCTATATATATATATCTGTTTTATCTAAAAACGCACAAAATTTTTAATCGGCATATAATAATGTGGCAGTATGCCAATAATGCATTTGACGGGATTTTCGAAAGTAAACATGTAATAAAAAAAAGAACAAAACATACCATTCGCGTGACAGATTTGAGACGACAATAGATCAGGTGGAATGTTGAGGGAAAAAAAATGGTTCAGCAGAAATTTTAACACACGCAGATTTTTTTTTTTTTTTAATTCGGGTATATATAAATTTTAGTTTCATTTTTACTTATTTTTTTACTGTTTCACATGCATGCCATTCAGATTGCAAAAAAACATAGTATAAATACTGGAGAAATTTTGCAACAATCTTTAAATTTCGAGTTATTAATTTATTTGGTTTATTTCACAAATACTTTTGAACAAACTTTTTTATTATTTAACTGAAAATGAAAGCGTATTAGTTCATTTTAATTCGATTTAAACTAAAATTATTTCCTACTGTCATTGCGGTGCTGTAGGAGATTCAATACACAACGTTTTTGATTGTCCCTAAATCGTTGATTTTCACTTTGAAAAACCCAGTATTAACAATAAGGAACAATGGATTAAACACGCAATGAGCAAAGAAAGCTCTAAACATAAAGAGTCAAGGCATAGATTAAAACTGCACTGAGAGTAGGTGATAGGATCCTGCGAACATAACACTCGAGTACATGAAGGCTGATTTTGGATACCCAATTTGTTTTCCCACTAATCTGGTTATTTTTAAGATTCTTTTTCGTGACCCATAAAAACTTACGTCTGTTTTTAGATTTCAAAGTAAAATTAAGGGGAATAAAAACTATTTCGACATCAATATAATTTCCATGCCTACTTATACAATTTCTCATATAAAATATTACAAAAATCGAAAACAAAATTTTAATAAGATCAAATTATTAATGAGAATTGTCAAACTGCATTTCTTGCTTACTAAAATCTTCATGTTTGGAAGAAAAGACGATACCTTAATTCTTCGATTCGATATGTTTTTGTACTTACTTTTTGAAAGAAAATTAGTATTGAAAATCCGACTTCACAGGTCGCGATGAAAGTCATCAGGAGTTTTAAAACCTTTTCTGCTATACTTGGGCACTCTTGACGACACAACAGCCAAAAATTCCTCAGCGGTATTCTCTCATATTTGAGTGATGTATCACACGACAATTCAATATAACTATTCAACATTCGAATCCAGTATTTCTGTCTCGAATTCTATGTTAAATGTAATATGATTCCTTATTCGTTCTTTGTCGCTGTTGATTGAGAGAAAATTGAGTCTTAAAATTAAATCTCCAGACCCAATAAATGTGTTCCGAGACAGCAGCTGAAATCTCGTCCGACAATGAACTAGCTTCATACTCATTCAACATTTCTGTTAACTTTATTTTAAAGGGAGTGGGGGAGGGGGAAAAACCACCGTATTTACCATATTCCACAAAACGGGAGCACAAACTGAGTTTTTTCTTTTCGGTTATAACCTTCCACTGCATCTGACAGTAACATTGCTATTTGTAAAGCAAGATTTTTAAATTCTTTTAAAAAGTCAAAAATATCATATAGATCTTCCACATCGCCATACGAGGTATGACATGAAACAATGGTGGGGTGACCGGGCATTTTTTTCTCTCCCGTGATTCGATATCAGGTCCGTACCCACCATTTGGGAAACCCTGATCTAATTAATTAAAAAGAAATTTATTTTCCGGGGACCTTCAGTAACTCATATCCTAAAGACGAATGAGGATTTTATGGCTACAATAATAATAAGAAGAAGAACGATGAGCAATGAGATATGTAATAAATGGATGTTTAAAAAAAAATTTACATTAAATATGAAATTATAACTTCCGAGACAGCGATATCTTTCTATTTCATTACTAAATATGATTAGTTATGCACAAGTTTAAAATCATAAATATCTAAAGGGGACAAAAAAAGTAACAATAAAGTAATTAATAACTTCATGTTCATTATTTCCGTGAG